>CAJQZJ010033026.1:5539368-5558822 GCA_907164525.1 Lophiomys imhausi | reverse complement strand
TGAGTTGGTGTAGGTTTTAAGTTTGCTAATTTTAGTGATGGAGTTTCTTGTCATTTTGTAAAGAAAGTCTCAGTGTAGGCTTTTCTCATATATTAGAATACTACTATATATGATTCCTTAAAATACATGTTTTCTATAGTATAAGGGAATATAGACCAAATTCATTAACTTTTCAAGACAATTCACTTTGGACATATGTGTATTTAGTGAAAGTTTACATTTTAAGTATGTAGAATCAGTTGTGAAAATTTAGTTTGTTAAAATTTAAAACAGGATGGAAATTACAAGTTTAAAGTGTGTTTAAGATTTGAATTTAGCTAGGCATTAAAGGTGCATGCCTTTAATCCCAGAATTTGGAAGGCAAGGGCAGGCCGGACTCTATGAGTTTGAGGCCAGTCTGGTCTACATAGTAAGTCTCAGGACATCCTCAGCTACATAGAGAGACCTTGTCTCAAGAAAAACAAAACAAAACAAAAAGATTTGAATTTATTGGGCTAGGTGTGGTGTACTGTTTTAATCCCTGTACTGGGAGGTAGAGGCAGGCAGATCTCTCTCTGTGAATACAAGGCTAGCATGGTTTACAAATAAAGTTCCAGGCCAGCCAGAGCCATACATTGAGGCCCTGTCTCAACAAACAAAAATTTTGAATTTTTTATTTTCAGTATTTTTCATTTTTTACTGTGTGATTCTTGAACATGGGAACCTTTGGTGAAAGGTTCCCTGGGCTTTGAACTCCAGTGTCTGATACATAATAGCTGTTCAGTATATTTACTGAACAATCTCACATGTAAGTAATTGTAACAGTTGGTGGCCATTCTGCCTGAGGCCTTCTGAGAAATAGACTGGGTAGGTTACCAACTGGAACCTACCATCTTTTCTTGGAAATGTAGTTGAAGAAGTCAGCAAGTTTTCTTTCCTTCCTACCTAGGCTTCACCCAGGCTTTTGAGCCTTATTACCCGCCTGGAAATGTGCCAGATTTGCCTACGTATTGCCGCAGTAGCCTGAGGAAGCCTGAGGAAGTTATTACGTGTTCTGTTCTCTTAATCACTCTCTTGATACAGGGTCTCACTGAACCTGCAACTATGCTGGCAACAAGCAAGCCTGAGCAATCCTATTTCTCTGCCTTCTCCCCCTATTATAGGTACTGATGAGGTCATACCCAGTGTTTTAAAGCTTGGGTGCTGGGGTTTGAACTTGGATCCTCATATTTGCTGAGCTATCTTCCATATCTCCTATGTTTTCTCATTCAGCTGTCTTTAAGCTTGGCCCCGTCTTAGTAAAAAAAAAATCACTGTAGCATGTGTTTAGCTCTGATGGCCTTCAGTTACAGAGGGTAAGAACAAGTTATGACCAGATCAGAGACTAGCAAAGCAACTCATTTCTTTCAGGATATTCACACATATGTCCTGTTACTAAACTGTAAGTTCAAATGAGATAATCCATTTTCATTGTTTAGTGGCTGGTGGCTGTCTTAAAATTTGAAGACAAACCTCCTACTCCCCCCAACTGGTATATTTCCATAAATAAACTGAAAAAGCAATCTTAATTCTAGAAAGCCTCTCAAATCAAATTTGCTACCACAAATGAGTACTTTTGTGGGAAACCACTACAGATAACCAAAGTAATTGTCTCCAAGGAACTTAGTGAGTTTGAAGATGATTTTTTCTTCAAGGAGCTTAAAATTTGCCTCAGTGGTTAAGAGCACTTGTGGTCCTTGCAGAGGACCAACACTCTCAGTTACCTGTAACTCGTGTTCCAGAGACCTGACACTCTTCTGGCCTTTTAGAGTACCAGTGGTACACACATGGGTACATACATATAGGGAAAATACTTACACATAAAATCTTTTAACATTTTTAAACTTTGTCTTCAAAGACAGGACAGTAACTGAGAATTTCTAAAACCAATGTGCATGATTGAGTCATCTTGTCCGAAGTTTAGATAGTATATAGGTGAAAAGAAAAAGAAAAGGGAAAGTAGGCTTTAAACAGTATCAAGAAACTTGAAATTGTGAATGAAATTCTTATATAAGGCATAATACAAGTAGGAGTAATTAATTTTTGTTGACCTTAGAATAAAATGAAAGGCTTTCTAGAATTAAGGCTACTTTTTCAGTTTGTTTACTTTTGGAAATAGACCAGTTGGGGGAGGTGTGGCAGGCTTGTCTTCAAGTTCTAAGGCAGCCACCAGCCACTAAACTATGAAAATGAATTATCTCATTTGCACTTAAATGCATAATATAAATGTTTATTTTAATCACCCCTTTACCTTATTGGTTGTGAGGGGTCTTACTTCGTGACCCTGGCACTGGACTTGTAAGGTAGATAGCAGTTTCTTTGTTTCCTGTACTCAAACCAGAGAAAGAGAACATTGCACATACCATGCAGAGCCTCGTGAGTGTAGCATTCAGAATAAAATAAAGAACTTGGGAGGCTTTTTAATCAGAGGAGTACCTTGGAGTTCCTGAGGGAGATGTGATTGCTTGATTTGATAATTTCTTAGGCTGACAGAGTATTGAAACTCACTACATGCTATAAACAAAACAATGCCTGGTTACTGTGATAAAGATAGTTAAACTTCAGGATTTTTATCAACAGAGGCAGAGTGTAGAGAGGAATTTGTGGTGAGGCAGCTCAAGGTTTTCCTAGCTGTATCAGATGTCAAGGCAGCAAATAATATTGGTAGTGTTTGTTCGAATTAATTTTTTTTTATATTGTGCTAGCTAGTTTTATGTCAATTTAGTATAAGCTAGAGACATTGTGGAAGAGGGGACCTCAGCTGAGAAAATGCTCATAAGCTAGAGACATTGTGGAAGAGGGAACCTCAACTGAGAAAATGCTCATACTAGATTGACCAGTGGACAAGCTGGTGGTGCATTTTTCTTGTTGAGGATTTATGTGGGAGGACCCAGCTCACTGGGGGCCATGTACCCCTGGGGCTCCTGTAAGAAAACAGGCTGAACAAACTAGTTAGCAGCACTCCTAGGCCTCTGCATCATTTTTTGACTCTAGGTCTTGCCCTGTCTTGAGTTCCTCCCCTGATTTTGTTTGATGATGGATTTGAAACTGTAAGTGAAATAAACCCTTTAATTCCCAAGATTCTTTTGGCTATATGTAGTGTTTTATCACAGCATGAGAAGCCCTAACTAAGATGCATATAATATATTTTGATCATATTCTTTCCCCTCCTACCACTCCTCTTAGGCTCCCCCAACTTCATGTTCTCTCTCTCTCTCTCTTTTAAAAACAACAACAAAATAAAAAGAAGAAAACCAGTAAGACAAAAAATAATAAAGCAAACAGCACACAGAAACAGAGTCCATTTTGCATTGGCTAACTGCCCCTGGAGTGTGCTTGACATACACAGTATCACCCCACTGGGGAACATTGATTTTTTTTCCCCTTTCTTTTAATAGGTATTGGTTACAAATTGCTTTTTGGGTGGGAATGAGACTTTGTGTCTACTTCCCCTTCTCAGTGCTGTGATTTTTGTCTGGTTTGAACATAAGAAGTCTTGTGTGTGCTATCACAGTGTAGAAATTCATATTAGTATCAGCCTTGTATGTCTAAAGATGCTGTTTCTTTGGAGTCATCTACCACTTAAAAATCTGTGTGCCTCCTCTTAGGTGCAACAGCTGTGGGTTCCTTGGGGGGCAGCTCTTCTGTGAAGAAGCTGGGAGTCACAAAGGAATGTCTTTATTTTATTATTGGACAAGGTCTCACTATCCCAGGCTAACCTCAAACTTGCAATGATATTGATTCTTTTAAGCATATTAATTTTATAAAATAATGGACTTAATTATAAGTTTTCCATACAGGAATGTACTTTGGTTATTTCATTCCCCTTATTCCCCTCTTGTCTCCTATCACACTTCTCAATGGTTTTCTTAAAAAAAAAAAAAAAATCCCCTTTCGACCTGTGTTTAAATCCCAGCACCTACATGGCAGTTCACAGCTGTCTGTAATTTCTGGGCTTGGTGGTACACACCTTTAATCCCAACATTGGGTAGGCAGAGACAGGGGGATTGGTGTGTGAGTTTGAGGCCAGCCTGGTCTACAAAGTGAGTCTGGGACAGCCAGGGATCTGTTATACAGAGAAACCCTGTCTTGAAAAACAAACAAAAATCCCCTTTCTCCTTTCATGACAAATTTTTATTGTTACTAACTTTGTTAGAATACACAATAATAGGTTTCATTATCACATTTTCATATAAAATATATTATGAGTAAAATATATTATACTTTGTTCTTACTCTATTATCCTCCCTAGTTATCCTTCTCCTTGCCTTTTGATCACTGTCCTATTCCAAGTAGTTCTGTTTTCATCACACATACACTCAGATATAGATTCCACATATAAGAGAAAATGTCTTATTTCTTCTTTTTTTTATTACTCTCTTTTGCTCTCCATCCCCTTTTCTTTTTCTTTTCCCAAGTAGTACTCTAAAAAAATTTTTGGTTTATGTGTGAAAACTATGTTGCACATATGAGAACAAACGTATGAAATATTTGTCTTTATGAGCCTGGCTTATTTAGCTAAACAGTGATTTCCAGCTCCATCCATTTCCCTGGAAATGATGTTCAAATTTTTGTTCTCTATGTCTGAATAAAACTCCATGTGTATATGACACATTTCTCTGTTCATTCATTTGTTGGTAGGAATTGGCTTTTGGTATTTTGTGACTTGTGAACAGTACTACAATTTAAAAAAACCCATGTATATGAAGATAATTTTGTGGCATGCTGGCAATTTCTTCAGGTATAGGCCCATAAATATTATAGTTAGATTATATATTCTGTTTTTAGTTTTCCGAAGTACATTCATGCAGATAACAAGTACCCTGTACTAGTTTACATTTCCATTAATTTGTTTTCCTTATTACCCCACCCCATTTATTGTTTCCCATTTTGACTGGGTTGAGAGAATCTCAGTTCAGTTTTTGTTTGCATTTTCCTGTAGCTAAGGATGTTGAACATTTTTTAGTCTATTTATTGGTCACTTTTACTTAAAAATGTGTGTGTGTGTGTACTTATTTGGAGTGTGTAGTTGTATCTCATGCATATGTGGACATTAGAGGATAACTGTCCACCTTGTTATGTGACAGGAATGTTTGCATAGTTAGGTGGGGTTTTTGTTTTTGTTTTTCTTCCAGAGACAGGGTTTTTCTGTTTAGCCCTGGCTGTCCTGGAACTCTCTTTGTAGACCAAACTGACCTTGAACTCAGAGACTCACCTGCCTCTGCTTTCCAAGTGCTGGTGATAGTTATGTTTTTTTGTTTATTATTTTCCAAGACTCTGTGACTGTTGTCATTGCAGTTTGCTCTTATCTAGTGTTATTACTTCCTAACTTAACTTTGATATTTTTCAGTTCTGATATAGGTGATGAAACTATTTATTACATATTAATGGCCACTCCAGAATAGACAGCTTAATTTTTTAGGGTCAATTAATATTCATCTGTATTGATCTAGAAAACATGAAGCATACTTTGGAGTTACCAGGAAGTTATGACCTTAAAAGGCCAATAATTTGCTTAGTACTTAGGTGACTTGCTTATAAACAAGTAAACCAGGCATGTAGAGTGTAATAGGAACAATGTAGGCAGAATTCTTTTTTTAAAAATTCCTAGAGTATTTACAAATTGTTCATCTTGTTCAGAAATCCTACTTCTTCCTTCCCTGCATGTGTTTCTGTATGGACACTTGTCTGTAGCTGGTAGTTAGTTAGATAGGACATAAAGAAGTTATTTTTAAACTTGAGGTGACAAGTGTTTCGGCACATAAAGAGAGCAGTACCTTAGATTGTTTAGCTTTTTTTCTTTTCTTACATGGATCTGCTATAATCAGAGCCTGACAGTCTATACTCTTCACCTACCACTTTATTTTTACATCTTGCTTTAGGAGCTCCAGAAGGAAGACTAGAATTCCCTTTAAAGAGCAGTCCAGGGCCGGGCGGTGGTGGCGCACGCCTTTAATCCCAGCACTTGGGAGGCAGAGGCAGGCGGATCTTTGTGAGTTCAAGGCCAGCCTGGTCTACAAAGCGAGTCCAGGACAGCCAGAGCTGTTAAACAGAGAAACCCTGTCTCGAAAAACCAAAAAAAAAAAAAAAGAGCAGTCCAGGACAAACGAACTGTAGGAGTCCTGTATAAGAGAGGGAAGAGGAATAGAGAGACCCGCAGGGGACAAGATCAATGCATGAAAATTAACAAAACCAAACAACGTAGGCCCCTGGAGGCTTAGAGACTGAAACACTAACCGAAAAAAACTTAGAACAGACCTAGTCCCTCCTATACAAATATAGATGATAGGCAACTTGGTTCTCATACAGATCCCTTAACAAGTTGGGTGGGGCAGTCTTAGTCATTGACTTTGTTACCTGTTAGTGGGACACCTTACCCTAGCTGAGCTGCCACATTGGACCCTAGAGCAACAGGAAGCTCTTAGCCCTCATGTGACTGATGAACTGAGGGGGGGCTGATATGTGGGGGCCCCACTCACCTGAGGAATAGGATATAGGAGGAAGAGAGGGTAGAGGGTGGAAGGGGAGGATGGAGGGGACTGTGATCGAGATATAACTTGAATTAATAAGTAAATGTTTAAAAAAAAAAAGAATAGTCCGGGAAATGTTTCGAATAAATGGCTACTTTCATGGATGTTATAGTGATGCTGCTGCCTAACCTGTTTCTCCTTTAGATGATGATTACCTTAGACTATTGGGGCAACTTTGCTTTTGGGACTTGGTAGTGATTTCTGCCCTGAGATTCCTGCAGCTTTTCAGTATCGAAGGTGTGTTTTAAAACCTTTAATGTGGAAATACTAAGTCATACTCAAACATTTTTACATGCAAATCTTTATTTTTCAGAAATCAGATGAAAACTGGGCAAGGTGGTTTGCTCACAACTTGTAATCCCAATATTTGACATGGTAATGCAGGAGCTTTAATGCAAATTTGAGGACGGACATCTTGAGTTACAGAATAAAAGTCTCAAAAAATACAAAATTAATAAATTTTTTAAAAATTAAAATAAGTAAATAAAATATGTTGGTAGGTTTTGTCAGTAATGGGGATCAAACCTAGGGCTTTACAGCTAACCCATATACTTAACTCCCATGTTGGACATTTTGTACTTATTGTACAAAGTCTGTTGAAGTATTTAAGTTAGTTGTCTTAGGGACATATAATAATAAACACCAGTATGCTCACAGGTTGAGTCAGCTGTGATAATTCTGTATGTTTCCCTGTGTTGTGTTCAATGGCTCTTCACAATGTGTATTAGTCAGGATTCTCTCAAACAAACAAAAAAACCCAGAATTGATTGAAGGAACATATATATTAAAAGTATATTAATTTTTTTTCCCTAAACAGGGTTTATCTATGTAACAGTATGGGCTGTCCTGGGCTCAGTTTGTAGACCAGGCTGGCCTGCAACTCACAGAGTCTCACCTGACTCAGCCTCCCAAGTGCTGGGATAAAAGGCATGCTGTACCATCATGCCCAGCTTTAGGATTAAAATTTTTTAGGTTTTTTTTTTTTATGGTATGAGTGTTTTAGCTGTAGGTAAAGTTACTGCATGTGCCTCTGATGCCCGTGGAAGTTAGAAGAGAGTACCTGATTTACTGATGGCTGGGAGCCACCATATTGATACTTGGAATCGTGGGTGCTTTGCAAGAGGACCTCTCAATTTGAGAGGAAGATGACAGGAAAGGGGCTGGAGGGAAGAAAAGGAAGTACAGAGAAGTGATATAGTTATATTTAGTTATAATAAAATAAAAGCTGGTGGCGGTGCATGCCTTTAATCCCAGCGCTCAGGAGGCAGAGGCAGGCGAATCTCTGTGAGTTGGAGGCCAGCCTGGTGTATATAGCTAGTTTCAGGCAGCCAGGTTTACACAGACACACGCACGCGCACACACACACACACACACACACACACACACACACACACACCTTGTCTCAAAAAACACCAGGCAGCCAGGTTTACACAGACACATGCACGCACGCACACGCACACACACACACACCCTTGTCTCAACACCAAAACAAACAAATAAAAAAACAACCAAAAACAAAAAAACAAAAACCCAGAGAGAGAGAGAGAGAGAAAGAAAGAGAAACAAAACCAACTGGTTCTAATATCAGTGAAGGAATGCCAATACTCAAATACACGAACTTGCCTGAAGGGATAAAGGCAAGCAAATAAAAAGCAGTTTCCTGGGCTGGGGGGATGTCTCAGTGGTTAAGAGCACTGGCTGTCTTCCAAAAGACCCAGGTTCAAATCCTACTACCCACATGGCAGTTCACAACTGTCTGTAATTGCTGGGTGTGGTGGCCCATGTCTTTAATCCCAGCACTTGGGAGGCAGAGGCAGAACTCTGTGAGTTCGAGGCTAAGTTGGTCTACAAAGTGAGTCCAGGGATACACAGAGGAACCCTGTCTCGACCTCCCCCTGCCCCTCAAAAAAAGAGGCAGTTCTTTTATCTAGGCTGCCACTTCATCATGTCACTCACATTTAGGGTGGGTCTTCCTGGTTCACATAGTCTAATCAAAGAAATTCCTACAGGAGAGTCTGGAAGCTTGCATTTTCTTGATTCTAGATGCAGTAAGGTTGACAGTCAAGATTAGCCATCATGTGGTAATGGCAGGATATAAAGGAACAAACAAAGTGTGAGGGTCTTTCAGTCTGTATGCAACCTGGCAGTCTGCCACATACATTTTTCTCCCCATTTATCAGGGCAGGCCTTGCAGCCAAGTCCCAAATCAGAGGAATGAGAAGTATCTCATTGAAGTGTATGGGAGTCATAATGAATTGTCTTTTCCCTTTGTGTTTGGAGTGCTGCTGACTCAGTGTGGTAATGTTGTTTATTGTTGCTCTACTACTATCTCTCTTGTTTTCCCTCCCTGTTGAAGACTAAGCCTTACCAATCTTGTTTTGTATGTACATTTTCATGGGTATGTCTGTTGCTGGGGAATCAAACCTAAGGCTTTGTTTATGTTATTTTATGTTAGGCATGTGCTTGGCCACTGAGCTACTTAGCGGGGGAAAAAAAAACCTTACCATGTTCTTTAGAGGATTAAGATAATATATACTGCATGCAGCATACATCTAATAAATATTGTTTGAACAGAGACATTATGGGGCCAAGGGTGGTAGCATAGATCTATATAACCTTGTACTCAGGAGACTGAGGGAGGAATATTTTTACATCAAGCCCAACCTGGGCTACATTAGTATGGGATGCAGAAGGTTGGAAAATAGTATGTTTTTTCCCCCTCTGCTTTATACACCTTAGTTTTTATACCAGTGGAGTTCATGAGTAGGCTCATAGGGAAAATAAATGTACTGTCAGCTGTGGACTGAGCCTTCTGGTACCCTGGTCCTTATCTTCTCTAAAGACCAATAATATTTCATTACATATCCCTGTAGACATCTTTGTTAAAAATGTCAGCCTTTGCTAACAGAATGAAAACTGCCTTTTCTGACCATGTTTCCGATAGGCTAAATAGTTAGATTATCATAGACTTATTATAACCTTACAGCTTCCTTTCCCTTGCCCCTGTAGGAGGTTACTTTGTTGCCTAAGATGTCCTCAAACTCCAGTTCTTCCTGCATCTGCCTCCTGTGTGCTGGGATTACAAATGCGTATTACCACACCTAGCCCCATGCATATTTCGAAAAAGAAAAACATATGCATGAGAAAATTTTTAATATTTCTGTATAGAGATAAGTATATTGATAACCTAGATTGATGTTTGTAATATTTAATTTTTGTTCTTTTCCTAACAGCAAAATTATATTATGGATTATCAGTTCAAGTTGGAAATAGTTAAAACAAAACAAAGCCAGAGTTTATAAAATTACTACAAACTTGACTTTGTATTACAGTCCACTCTTTTGCCATAATTAGGTTAGTTCTAAGTTTAGATCGTATATGTGTTTCTAATCAATAACAGTAAATAGGTTGTTTTTCTTTTATGAGGAGAGGAATGAAGTAAATATTTGAATTGTATGTAAGCTGTCATGACCATTTTGTTAAAAGTTCACTTTCTTTCATATTATTTAGATTTGAAGATTGTGTCATCTGTCTCCAGTACACACAGTTTTCTCTGTTCTGTGATCAATGTCACTCACATGAACTTAAGTAACAAACGAAATGAGCCTGGGGCGTGGAAAATATGACTTTTATATTGGTCTGGGCTTGGCTATGACCTCCAGCATTTTCATTGGAGGGAGCTTCATTTTGAAAAAAAAAGGCCTTCTGCGACTTGCCAGAAAAGGCTCCATGCGAGCAGGTAAGTTGTATTCTGTAGGTATCAATAAGTACATATATACTCACACACTCAGATTCTTTGAGTATAGAAGCACTGTCTTCATTCTTTGTGAATATATTTGAACATTTGAACTGTTTAAGATATTTCTAAATATTAATGAGAAAAATAAGATGTCAAAAGTAGTTAACTGTTTACTTCTATAGTTATTTGTCAAAATAGGAACAGGACCAGTGCCAATTAGTTTCCAGAGTTTAAATTTCACCATGTCTGCATAGGAAGAAATGGGTTCCATGAAGAACCAGGCTTTTATTGAAGACTGAGATACTTTATACATGATAGTAGAACTTCTAACTTCTACCTTAGATGTTTTTCTTGATGATTTCAAATTGCACGCAGGAAAGAATGGTCTTGCTTGATTTGAGCACTCCACTAATTGACTTGAATGGTGTAGGTTATTTCTCCTCAAATTGCTGATATATCGCAAGACTCTGGGAGATACTCAGTGTAATTGAACTTCAGTCCAACCCATGGACATCCACTACATTTCCCAGCATTATGAAATACTAATGCTTACTTAATTCCATCATCCTCTTCATTTTAGACTTTATCAGACCTCATCTTTGGCAGTTAAAGGGATCAGTTTTTCTTCCTGTGCTGTCTTTGTGGCCAGATCTAATTCAGGAATGTTAAAACATAAAACAGAGTCTCTTTGGATTTAAAGGACAAAGGAGAAAATACTAACTTAAGATCTTTTTTTCTATAGCCTTGCAACCTTGGTCTTAAGGTATCCCCTGTTATTATTCCCAAAGTACAGGCTTATAAGATTCATTCACTTTGGCTTTTATGGACAATGGCTGAAGTACTAGTTGCTTCCTGACTTAGGTTGGTCAAGGGGAAAACCAAGGAAAAAGTAAATTTTCTCCTCACAGCCTAGATTATGAGCATTTCTCAGGCTCTGTAGGACCATAGTTTCTTCTCAAGTGGGACTACAAACATCTAACTAGTTTTCCTCTTTGCAGACTAACTTGTTTGAAATTGAGCTACTTGTGCAACCTCCCTCCTTCCAGAAAGGATCTTATTCTAGTTTAGGCTCTCCTGGAACTTATTCTGTAGCCTAGGCTGGCTTCAAACTTGTAGACTTCCTAGTGCTGGGTTGCAGGAGTGCACCTCTCTGTCCATCTTTGTTACTTTTTGTTGGTTCATTTTCCATATTTATTGAAGCTGCACTTAAAAAGGTAACTAACTGCAAGGGTTAAGTTAGTTGTGTTTTTTTTTTCACAATGAGATTTTTTTTTATGTGGGGAGAGGTTACAAGGGTAGAGTGTGAGTCTCAGGGGAGGTGGGAGATGAGAGGAAACAGTGCTTGATGTGAAATTCACAAAATAAAAAAAAACAATTAAAACATGTACACAAAGTTGGGAGGCAGTAAGGGTGTATCTGGGAGGAGTTAGAGGGAGGAATGGGAGAAATGAGCAAAATGTATTGTATACAGGTACAAAGTTATAAGAGAATTAATACAAATATGATATTAAAAAAGAAGCGAAATATGGGAGGCTGGAGAGATGGTATGGCAATTGAAGAGCAAGTATGGCTCTTCCAGAGGATTTGAGCTTCGCTCCCAGTTTTAGAGGATCTGACACCTTCTGGCTACACACTTGATATACACTCACACATCCAGACACACACACTCACACACACAAATAAAAATTAATTGTTTAAAGACATGGTCTCACTATGAAGATGACATTGAGCTTACAGAGATCCACCCATCTCTGACTCCTGACTGACAGGGTTCTTTGTGTACATCACCTCTCCAGGCCAAAAATAAGTCTTTAAAGCAAGCAAGTAAACAAACAAAACAGTAGAAAAATATGGTGGCTAAACCCACTGTGGTGACAAACAGCCCCAGCATTCATAAGCAGAGGCGTTTCTCCTTTTTTATTTTTTTCTAAAGTTGGTAAAAGTCCCTGGAAAGGCTTTGTAATCTCTCTATTTGGGGATCTCATGGTGGGCCTGAGCCTGTAGGAGGGCGGTGTTCAAATTTTTACCCGTCTTTGGGTCAGCCTCCCCACTCAGGACTGTCCTGTCTTAGGTGGCCGAGACTTACCCGTCAACTCTGTCACTGACTTACCAGACCCTAATATCTGTGGAACGAATTTTTTAGTGGGCAGGGACTATGTTTAGTGAAGATTTACTTCACGGCAGTAAGCCATGCCTGAGGGGACTGGCCCGCCTCAATGGCGACAAGGGCTTGTATAATCATGGTTGCATTACGCTTTTGTGTGGCTTTTATTTTGTAGATGTACCATAGGCAAACCAGAGAGGCTAGCATCATTAGTATCGCCAAAGAGCCTACATCCGCCCACTCCTTAAGATGATCCATAGCCGTCTGTATCCAAGAAGTTAAGCCAGTAGCCAGGCTCAGATCCACCCGAGTGGAGTTGATGTGGATGATTGTCGCTCTCAGTTCTCTCATCAAATTTTTAAATTTAGCCGACCAATTTTGTAAGAGGAACTTTGACAATTGTCTAGACAAATTAGCAGCTTTTGTATAATTTTGATATTGTACGGAAGTAACATATAAATCTTGTAATTTTTACTTACACCCCAATTGTGCTAGTTGCCAAAGAGAATCAATCTGTTCTTGTATTAAATCTATACGTTGATTAACTATCATAAGACTTTCTTTGAGATGAGAATTCATGAGGCCTGAGTATCCAATGCCTGTGTCACAGTGGCTGAGATGTTATTCAGGGCATTGGCAGTCTGTATAGAACTAGACAAGGCAATAGCTGAGGCAGTAGCTCCCACAGCAGCAACAGTGATAGCAGTAACAATAGCTGTAGTGATGTCAAAATCTCTTTTAAATCTGAATAGCATCATGGTATTAGGAGCCTCTACAGGAACTGGTACATATCGAGGCATTCTAGTCACCACAGCCACAGGAAAGGCTGTGGCATTCTAGCATAGGGCATAAAAACATGTGTCTGGAGTGCATACTAACTTTTTTTTACCTAAGGATGCACTCCCATTACTTACAATCCACAGAAAAGGAGGCCAGAGACATACTGGTGAAGCTGAAAAGCTCTTGTTGTGGTAAGAATGAAACAAAGAATTTCAAGTACCAGAGCCACTACCGCTAGAGAAATCCAATCTGGTAGCAGACCCTAGGGAAAAATTACCTGTTTGATAAATTCCTCCTCCAAGCATAATGACAGGTCCCAAGTCCATGCAACTTCCATTTACTCCACACAAAAGCCACAAATCAAAAGGATTGGTGGCAGTCTGCTGAGGATCCCTAGTAGATATATCAAGCATTCCTGTACAAGACTTTTTTACTATATTACTAATCATGGGGCTAAAGGAAAAATGATCTTGTTGAACCCAAACTGCTCTGCGCTCCTGACATCCAGTCCAGGGAAAAGGTCCTTCCTCTCCTGTGGATCCTTTACAAAAAGGTGCCCAGCGTGGCTGTTTGGGGGGGTTCCGGTCAGAGACTCGTGTGGGCCATCATCCTTTAAGACGAAAACCATTGCCTGAAAACAAACCACCACTCCTACCCCCAAACCTCAGTTGTGGTAAAAATCTGTTGACTGTTGAGACAATTTAATGTATTTTGTATCATCTGACCTATTGAAGCTCATTAAAAAGCACAAACTACCCTTCAAGCTGACATTTCTATTACCTTCTATAGGGCTTCTCTGATCATCAAAGGGAAGGTAGGGTAAGCCTAGGCTTCTATTACTGCTAAATAAGCGTGGAAACACAGTTGCATCATGTCTGACCGGCATCGGCTTTGGGAATATCGACAGGATCCCCCATCTCGGCTCGGTCATTCCTGACATACTCACTGTTACTAACACCAGAATCCTTAGGAAGGTCTTCATGGTGAATCTTCCTCACAAGGCGCTCAGGCACCCACACTGGATCTTGTTGATTTTGAGGAAAAACACAAACAGACCCTCTCGCCCATGTTAGCACAGGGTCAGGCCCCCGCCAAGAGCCTGTCAAAATATCCTTCCACTTCACCATGCTTTTAGGTGAACCATGGGAATCCTGATGTCTGTCCGCTGCTGAGCGGCCTTGAGCATCCAAATTGAAAAAGTTTAAAGTAAATAAGGCTAAAGACATTCTTTCCTTGGGGGTACGGCCTTGGCCTATTCCCCCTTTTTGTTTTTGTAAGTGTTTTTTTAAGGTGCGATGAGCACGCTTTACAATTTTTTGTCCTTGAGGATTGTATGGCAATTTGTGATTAAGCTGTATCTTTATCTGGTTGTAGAAGGAGATAAAGGACTGAGCTGTATAGGCTGGTCTATTGTTTGTTTTTAGTTGTTGTGGTTTTTCCCATGTAGCCCAGGCTTTTAAGCAATGTCCTATGACATTGCGAGTCTTTTTTTTATTCATAGGTGTAGCATGTATGATACCTGAGCAGGTATCCACAGATACATGAATATATTTTAAGGTTTTAAACTCTGAAATGTGGGTAACGTCCGTTTGTCAGATTTTGAGTGGCAACAGCCCTTTAGGGTTTACTCTCACACTGGGAGGATGATGATGAATCACACACTGAAGACAGTCCAAAACTATTTGTCTAGCATCTGTTCTAGACAAATGGAATTTTTGTTGTAGAGTTTTTGTATTTACATGAAATAATTGGTGAAACTGTTTGGCTTGATCTAGGAATGAGCTTTAAAAAATGTATTTCATCTTGGTCCATTGATCAACTTTATTATTACTCTCACTTAATGGTCCAGGTAATCTTGTATGTGTTCTGATATGTTGAATATAAAAATATTTTTTTTTGTTAGATTAAAATTTGTAACTCTTGTAATAAGGCATATATAGTACTGCTATTTTTAATAGGACTTGTTAATTTTAATACTTTTACTGTGTTGACCACATAAACTGAATCTGAAATTAAATTGAATGTAAATTGACATTTTTTAAATATCTCAATTATTATTTTTAACTCTATTATTTGGGGGGAGCCCGGTTGAAACTGACATAACACGGGCTCTTGTCTTTTTATCAAATAGGCTCCACAGCCTGTCTTTGAGCCATCAGTAAACACATTTGGTGATCCTTGAAGTGGTACTGTTGAAGTAACCTTAGGAAATATCACTGGGTGTTCCTTAAAAAATGATAGCAATGTATGTTTAGGATAATGGTTATCAATCATTCTTTTAAAGCTATATTGTAATATTGTCCAGTCATCTACAGTGTCACACAAAATCTTAATTTGATAACTGGAATAAGGCACTATTATACTGGTAGGAGCAACTCTAAAAGACTGTAAGCATTGTTGGATACCATTTAAGGCTAAAGCAGCAAGTGTAGTGGGATAATGTTTTATGGATTTTTTTGGAGAAATCTTTGAATAGGTCCATAATAATGGTCCGTCCTGTCATAACAATCCTGTAGGTTGACCATAGGTGGCAAATATGTACAATGTAATGGGCTGTCCTTTTTGTCATCTCTTTAGGAAGGCACTTTGTAACCTTTTTTTTACTTAACATAAAGTTTTTTTTGTTTTTTTTGTTAATTGTCTAGGAGAATTAAGTGTTGAATCACCTTTTAAAATATCATATAGAGGTCTTATTTTATAATTTGGTAGCTTTAAATAGCCTCTTACCCAATTGATATCTTTTAACAACCTTTGAAAATCATTTAAAGTCTTTAAATTATCTTTTTTTATCTCAATCTTTTGAGGTATTATCTTTTTAGGTCCAACTTTTGTTTTTAAATAATTAACCACATTTTTTTTTGAACCTTATCAGGAGCAATAAACAACCTTTTTTTTTTTAATAATTGAACTAATTTTTTATAGGCCCGATCTAACATTTGTTTACTTTTAGCTGTTAGTAAGATATCATCCATATAATGAACATATCTCAAATCTGGAAAATTTTTTCTCAAGGGAGCAATGGCTTTTCCCACATATAGTTGGCACATAGTGGGGCTGTTTGTCATGCCCTGGGGTAATACTACCCATTCAAACCTTTGATCAGGTTCCTCATGGTTACAGGATGGAACAGTAAATGTAAATCTTTTACTATCTTTGGCACACAAAGGGATGGAGAAAAAACAATCTCTTATATCTATAACTATAATGGGCCATGAGGCTGGCAAAGATGAT
Source organism: Lophiomys imhausi (assembly GCA_907164525.1). Lineage (NCBI taxonomy): Eukaryota > Metazoa > Chordata > Mammalia > Rodentia > Muridae > Lophiomys > Lophiomys imhausi. The sequence continues at coordinate 5,542,420 of CAJQZJ010033026.1, read as the reverse complement.
AAAAGCGGCAAGCCGCGCTGTACTGGGCCCATGATCTGCATTTGTTGATTTATGGCATGCAGATCATGCAATAATCTCCATTTTTTAGATTTTTTTTTAATGACAAAGATAGGTGTATTTCAGGGAGATACAGATGGTTTTATATGTTTTAAAGACATCTGTTCATCCACCAAATCTTTGGCTGTGTTTAATTTTATAGAGGAAAGTGGCCACTGAGGAACCCATACTGGATCCTCCGTCTTCCAAGTTATGGGAATGTCCTCCTCAGTGGCCCCTAGGAAAAACCCAGGCCCTGTTTCTTTTGTCTTTGTTGTATAGGTATGGGACTCTTTCGTCCTTGTAAATATTTTTTTATTCTAAAACCTGGAGCATATCTCATATCTTGTATCATACGTTGGGCTGAATCAGAATAGTCATTACTTAATTTAAATCCCATATCCTTTAAAAGGTCTCTTTCCCAAAGGGAGATAGGGAGCTCAAGTACATATGGCTGCATTTCTCCTGAGTGGTTTTTTTGGTCCTGTCACTTTAATAACCTTGTACTCATATCTGGAGTCTTAGCATAACCCAGGCCTTGAAGTGTTTGAGAAGAGGCTTGTACGGGCCAACCTGAAGGCCAGTCTTTCTTTGCTATAATACTCCTATCAGCCCCAGTATCTAAAAGGCCCAGGATCTTTTTACCATCAACTTTTAACTCTAAGACAGGGCGTTGGTCCAAATCCAGGGAGAGAAAAGTCAAATCCGTGTCCGTGGACCCAAAACCATCTTTTTCTCTCTCTCTATCCTTTGTTGCATAGAGGTCATGTAAGCTCGGTAACATAATCAATTGAGCAATTCTATCTCCAGGAGAGATAGCCGTTATACCACGGGGGGAGGCTACCATGATCTTAACCACTCTTGTGTAATCTGGATCTATAACTCCAGGATGGACAATAAGTCCTCTCAAGGCTGATGATGACCTACCTAACAACAAACCAACTGTAGCAGGTTCCAGGGGTCCTTTAAAATCTGTTTTAATTAACTGGACCCCCATTTGGGGTGTTAATACGAGTCTGGTGGTGGAGCAGAGGTCCAATCCTGTTGAGCCTGTAGTGGCTCTCTGCGGTCTCTCGGATGGCGGAGGGTTGGCCATCTCTCTTGATTTTGTTTTTTGTCCTGATTTTCTATTGCCCCATATATTTGTGGGCCCTGAGGTCGTGGGCCCCACTGTCCGTTTTTTGGACGAGCGCTACCATAACCTTGAGTTAAAGGCTGGCCATGGATGTCTATCATTGAACGGCATTCATTAACCCAATGGTTTCCTTTTTTACATCTTGGGCACAACGTCGGCTGCCTGGGGCGTTGTGCACTTTCTGTACTTTCTGTACTCCTTCCCCTGGGGCACTGTCTTTTAAAGTGTCCCATCTTGTCACACTTACAACAAACTCCTGAACTTCTTCCACCTTTTCTGGCCAACTGTATTACTGTAGCAGCAAGACCAGCATTAGTTAACGGCCCTCCAAGCTCTCTACATACCTTTATCCAAGCCTCTAGGCCTTTGTTCTTATAAGGGGTGATAGCAGCTCTACATTCTTTGGTACATTGTTCATAGACCAACTGTTTTATTAGTGGCAAAGCAGCATCTGGGTCACCAAAAATCTTTCCTGCTGCTTCCACCATTCGTGTCACAAAACCTGAAAAAGGCTCCATAGGGCCCTGTAGAATCTTAGTTAAGTTCCCACTCACCTCCCCTTTATTAGGGAGAGATCTCCAAGCCTTGATAGCTATCTTGTTTATTTGCTCATAAATCTGAATAGGATATCCTATCTGTTGGTTGGCAAATCTCCCCTGCCCAAGCAGCATGTCTCTATCCCAGGCTGGATTTCCATCTCTCTGATTAATGGCTGTTTGCTCAGTGGCATACTCAATCAAGAAAGCTTTCCAGTCTAAGTATTGCCCTGGACTTAAGCAGGCGCGGACCAGACCACTCCAATCACTCGGAGTCATACAATGTCTGTTTAATGTTTTCACTTGAGCTATTGTAAAAGAAGCAGTAGTACCATAGGTACGAACCGACTCTGTAAGAGATTTTACTACTTTAAAATCAAGCGGTTCCTCGTACCTGTTCCCTTGTGGGTCTTGGTATACCGGATAGGTAAACTGTAATTCTGTTCTTACTTGTGTCCACATCCCCGGGCAGAAAGATCTCCCTACTTTTAGGGACTGAACTGGCTGATCTGTCTGAGCGGCTTCTGGATATGGAGGAGGAGTCGAAGGCGCCATGGCAACGGCTTTGTTTACATCAGCTGCTGCCAGCCTGGCTGAAGGCTCTGTAGCGATGACTCCGCCCACTCCGACTGTTGTTGACGTGTTAGACGCCATGGCAACAGCTCCTCCCACACTGACTGTTGCCGATACGCCCTTCTGTTTTACTTTTTTCTTTTCCTTTTTTCTAATAACAGTCCTCTCCAACTGTTCTATTAGAGCGTGTAGCTCTCCTTTAGAATCTGTGTTCTCTGAGTCCTCTAAATCTCTAAAATCTCTAAAATTTCTAAGATCGGGATAGAGAGGAACTTTCTTTTTGTCTTTCTTTTTACTGTTTGCCTGCTCAAATTTTTCGCCTTTGTTACTTCCCTTTTTACTGTCTGTCTGCTCAGATCTCTCCCCTTGTAGCAGTTCCAAAGCTGATTTTCTCTCTTTGATTGCATTACAACACCTCTGATCTTCTAAACAACTCCTCACCATTTTCCAAATCGGTCTTACTCCATGCTTTAGAGTCCCCTGCTCCCAAGCAAAATCCAAGTCCCTGTCTAATTTGTCCCAGCAGGATACTGTAAGATTCCCGGACACCGCAAACCACGGAGCCACAGAATCGCATTCATTCAGAAATCTCTCTAAGGTAGACTTCTTAATCTTCAAATTTTTAGCTAAAAGTAGCTCCTGAAGAGCCAGAAAAATTGGATGTGACTGAGACAATCCCATGTTTAAAAATTTTACTTTAGGTTCGCAACTTCCTGCGAAACTTTACCTTTTGTTCGCAACTGCCTGCGAAACTTAACCCTTTGTTCGCAAC
>CAJQZJ010033026.1:5514571-5538968 GCA_907164525.1 Lophiomys imhausi | reverse complement strand
CAGCGCCATCTTTAGGGCGCGGCACTTCGCAGCTCTCTACAAAGTGGGTCTCTGTGAGTTCTAGGCCAGCCTGGTCTACTTAGAAAGCTCCAGGCACCATTTCAAAAAACAAAAACAAACGGACAAAAATGACCAAAACAAACAAACAAGCAAAAAAGATGATCAGAGATGTGGATCGGCAGGTAAAAGTGCTTGCTACCAACTCTGGTGACTTGAGTTCAGCCTTTGGGACCCATATATTGGAAGGAGGGAACCAACTCCCTCAAGGTGTTCTCTTACCTCTACACACAGTGTCATGGCACATACAAACACAAATAAATGGAAAACTAGAAGCAAATATGCTTTCTAGGACATTAACCTCCCAATTTATTTTAACACCTGAACACACACACACACATACACACAAACATTTACAAAGGGAAATTTGGATACAAGGACAACAGAGAGAAGATGATACAGATACACAATAGGAAATCGTGCTGTGTCTAAAATCCAAGGAAAATTGTAGGCTTCCTTGGCAGAAGTCAGGAGAGCGATGTGAGTTTCTCCCCAGAACCTTAAGAAGAAGTAAGGTTTTGTTAACACTTTTAGGCTTTTGGCCTCTAGAACTGTGACAGGGAAATTTTTTTTTCTTGTTTGTTTTGTTTTTTGAGACAGGGTTTCTCTGTGTATCTTTGACTGTCCTGGACTCACTTTGTAGATCAGGCTGGCCTTGAACTCACAGAGATCCGTCTGCCTCAACCTCCCAAGTGCTGGGATTAAAGGTGTGCACCGCTACACCTGGTGACAGTGAAGTTTTTGTTGGTTTAAACTACCTAACTTGTTCTTCATTATAGTTCCAGAAAACTAACAGAGCCTTTTTCCACTAATGACAAACCATAGTGTTGTAAGATACAATAGGACTGTCTGAAAAAAATGAACAGCATCTTAATCTCTAGGACTCCAGACAACAGATGTGTAGGATCTATTCTCATAGAAATGAGCTGTGTTCCCTAATAAGCCAGAGAGATGTTCGTTGAGATACAGCAAACCGAGCTTTGTAACACGCAGTATTTGCTTATGTACACGTGTACTCCACACCCACCACTCTATGCATTTATCCTTGCCTTTGGTTTTCTTGCATTTCCAGGTTTGCACTAAAAGTGTTAATACAGTCTTTTTGCCTGCAGGAGAGCAGATGCTGTGCTTGTTAGCTTTAGTCTGTTCATGTGTCAGAGCCACACATTTGTCCTGGGGAGATACAGATGAGTGCTGAACTCAGGGAGTTCTTAGGAAAATGTCTGGATGGTTGGGAGTGAGTTCCTGCAGCGGCTGTTCTGAAGGGTCTGTGAGAGCAGGCTTTCCCTGAGGGATCAGCAGCTGTGACAGGAGTGGAGATAGGTGCTATGTCTGGAGGAGGGAGAACCTCATGCAGAACGTGTGGAATTCACCAGAGGTTCTTTTATGTCAAATGTTCGTAGGGATCCAGCTTTGTAAATACAGCTGTTGCCTCTGTGTGTAAAATCTTCTCATCAGCAATCAGAGCCTCAAAAACCAAATGACAAGCATGCTTTCTTTACCAGGCCTAGATCTTCCTTACAATTCCCTCTACCTTGCTCAAACAAACAAACAAACAAACAAAACAAAAACTTTAGATTACATTTCTAAAGTTAACCATCAAGGCAATAGCCACTATTCCCTTATTTGGCCATTTCCTCTTCCTGAGGCTGATTAACAAGGTCCAGTTATCAAAGTATTGAAGTCCTGCAATCAAAAGCCCCCTTTGAATCACCTAATTAACATGCCCAATTAAAATTAAGCACCTCGTCCTAACACAAGCTTTCCCGGACAACCTCAGAAATCAAGCAGAACCTCAGCTTAGATATTATAAAGGAGCTTTGTACTTCAATCCAAGCAGATGAAGACCGGCTAACCCTGTGCGTTGGTAGCCTGAGACAAGATACGTAGTCTCACTAAATATGGCATTCATCATCTATCAAATTAGTATGTTAATATTACATTCATTGTATAATTAGAATGAAATTAACTAAATTGAAATTGAAATTAAATACCTTTAAAGACATTAGCTGGTAATCGTTAAATGTTAGATAGTATAGACATTATTTTTAAGTGGGTAATTTTTACAATATTGAAATAGGTCTTTACCTTTTTATAATGTTAGAAAATTTTTCTACTCATAGAATATTTTATTTGTGCAACTATGTATTTGCAATATTTTGAAAACATATTTTAAAAGATTCTACTACATTTATGTAAACATTAATTTATCATATTTTTGTTAGCACACTTGTTTAATTTTATGCTATTTCCTACTTATTAAAAGAGGGTTTATTTTCTTCAGTAGGAAATTCTGTCTTCAGCAATCAGCATTGCTCATGACTATATTCTATTTAAATTTAAAGGGCATAGTGATTAGAGAAGTAGCTTCAATTTAAGTTTAATCCAAGTTTAAATGATTTTAATGTGGTCAAAGGATACACTTGTCACGTATGCTCATTAGGTATCTTACTGAACAGTAAGGGAAATCAGCTATTAATGATTCTGCTGAAATGTCTTGGTTAGTTGAACTTTGCACAGTTAATAAACTGAAAGGTTACCCTATGATTCATCATGGTATGTTTAAGTATCAGCACTCATCATATTCTAGAATGTTCTTACCTTTAATCATTTTGCTGCTGTTTTCATTCTTGTACAGCTGTTTATGAACAATTTGACTATATATACCGATATTTTATTCCACTAACAAGAATTTAGTGTTTTGTGAAATATTTACATTAAGCATATATTCTACTTTACTTGTCAAGTTGTGACATTATTTACAAATGTACTTTTAACTAATGAATTAAGGAAATTGATTCAGTGTTATATTTTGCAATGATGCTAGATATTTAAGCTGAAAGTTCGTATTTCATGATGATTTTACTTGTGATTATCAATAGACTCAGTAAGAGAATAAATATTTTAATGAATAAAAAAAAATCTTCTCATCCGTACTTTGAATAGTACAGGAAATGAAAAGTTTCCTTCCTTCAGTTTTATGATGTTGGCTGTTTACCTCCACAGCAGAACAAAGGGGGATGGGTTTTCTATAGTGGATATTGGGGTTGGCAGTCATGGAAATTCCCTCTGCAAGTACACACATACCAGTAGTGACATCAGTGATGGTGGCAGTGGCACCTCCATGAACAAATCCAGGTACTCCTTGCAGGTGAAGACGTCCTTGAAACAAGCAGACCATCTCCTCAGTGTTCTTATAGAACAACGCATACTCAAAGCCCAGCCCTTCCTTGAAGCTTCTGGTGAGCTGGTGGGCCATTGACATTCTTATTTCTTAAAACTGAGGTCGACAAAACGGCTTTGGAACTCTTGAAAGATTTGTGTAGGATTTTGTCTGTATGAAGGCAAACGTTTCCAGGAGCCATCTTCACATTTCTTCATGAACATGTCATAAAGGAGTCTTAGGTCCTTTTCTCCAGCCAGGGATAGGGAAAGCATAGTCCTTATGAATGACTTTCTTAGAAGAAAACCTCCTCGTCACTCTAGGCAGCCTCACAGGTGGGGACCCAAGATTCTTAAGTTAGTTCTTTAAGTCAACAGCATAGTACAAATGTGAACATCTTGAATTCTCATGATCCTCATATCTCTTTTCTAGGGCAATCATGAAATATTTAAGAAATCTCATAATCAGATATTTAAAAATCTATGATTATTTAATAATTTTTACAGGTTTTACAAGAGGATGGTAATCTTCCAAAGAAATAAAATATTTCTTCATTCACAGGTCAAGGCGGCCATGCATATCTTAAAGAATGGTTGTGGTGGGCTGGACTTCTGTCAAGTATGTATAGAGATCATTTCAAGAAAGCATTATACCCAAATGTTAAAATATTTACATATGTTGTTACAGGTCATATTAGCAAATTTTAAAACTTGTAAGTTAAATTCAAAATAGATTTAAGCCCCTATAAAAGTAACTTATGTAATTGCTTATTTATTTTGAATGATAAGATCTTTAAAAAACTAATCTGATTAAAACATTTTTTATATATATTGTCTTTAAAAACATTCATAGGATATGTAGGTTAAAGGTGTGTGTATGTGTTGGAGGAGGGAGGAATAGAGGACTTGCCTAACATGTAAAACACCCAGGATTTGATTCCCCAGCACTGTGAAAAAGAAAAAAAAAATTGGCAAATGAAAGTTAGTAGAAAAAAAAGACTCTTTTAGTTCTTGTCCTCTATTATCTCTCGTTCCAAATTGAAAAGGAGATATTTAGTAAGACTGTTCATGTTTATTTTGGTCACTGGCTTTATGAAGATAATTTAAGGGGGCTGAAAAGATGGCTCAGTGGTTAAGAGCTCTTCTAGGTGGCATGGGTTTGATTCCCAACACCCATATGGTGGTTTACAACCATCCATAACTCCAGTTCCAGGGTATGCAACAACCTTTTCTGACCTCTGTAGGCACCAAGCATACTCATGGTATATATGCATACATTCAGGTAAAACTCTCAGACACAAAAATTAATCTTTTGAAAATGTGAAATAGACCAGTAATGGTGGTGTACACCTTTAAACCCAGCAATTGGGAGGCAGAGGCAGGCAGATTTCTGTGAGTTTAAGGCCAGCTTGGTCTACAGTGTGTTCCAGGACAGCCAAGGCTACACAGAGAAACTTTGTCTCCCCACCCCCCCAAAAAAAAAGACACCTGAGACTTTGATATTTACCAGATACTTATGTGTTGATCATATCTTGTATACCAGGCATACAAGTTCTTTGTGCTGAAGATATACCAGTAGGAGGAAAAAAGCACCCCCCCCCAAAAAAAATTACTTACAAGAAGCTTACATTTTAAGTGGGGCAGACAGTAAGCAGGACAAGTAGGTTAAAAGTTGTGTGCGTGCATGTGTACATGCATGTAGAGGGAAGGAGGAAAGCTGGAAGGGAGATATGAACTGGAAAAGTAGGTAGATGTACTTTTAGATAAGAGACCAAGAGGAAAAACCTTACCAAAAAGATAGTATTTGAGTAATAGACAATTGAAGTTGTGAGGTATCTGGCCATATGAGGAAAAAGCATTTAAAAAGAAGGAAATAGTACCTACAGACTTTGCTAAGGTCTGTGACTAACCTGTAAATATAATAGCCTTCTCTATGATGCCCCAGTTGTTCTTGCCTGTTGGTATTCACACCTTTGGGTAATCCTTCTTACAAGGAATTAGTGCTGGCCCACTGTAATCACAGAATCCAGGAAGTCATGATGTATGCCTTCTAAGGCTACATCATAAATGGAATTACAGCCTTTTCCTTTTTTTCTTGGATTGCTTAGTTTTGGGGGAGCCAGTTGTGCTGTGAAGACATTCATACTATTTTTACAGAGGACCCTAAACAGCAGCCAGTCATATCAGTGTGCCACCTGGGAATGTGACTCTGACCTTCAGATACTGCAAGGCTTGTTTTATATCGGACACAAGCTCTTAAAAGATCATGGCCATTTCCTAAAGTCTGGGCCAACAAGCCATGTCAGTAAACTGTTACTTTTACACTGACATAATTTAGAGTGATTTGCTCTCTAGTACTAGAATATTAAAAGCTCAGGAACCATTAAGAAAAAGTGCAGTAGTAAGGAGTGAGGGTAATAGGTATGTAGATATACATTCAGAGAAATGGGGGCCTTCATTAAGTCATGTTGGGCTTTTTACGTCACAGAAAGGATTTTGACTTTATCTTAGATGGAAAACCATTGGATATCATGAATAAAAGATGTGATATAATTTCTTTGGCTGCTGTATTGATGCATTGACTATATAGAGACTATATAGTCAGACTACTAGAGTTATAAGAGGCAACAATATTGACTAGGGTAGGGCCAGGGTGTATAGTGAGAAGAATTCTGAATGTTTCCAATGTAGAACTGACAAGATGTATGTATTTTTTTCACTGACCAATATGTATGGTATAAAAGTACTTTGAAGATGTAGCCACAATCAATAGAAATGACTGTTCTGATATTAAAGATTTAGGAAGAGCCTGAGCAGTTAGGATATCAGGAGTTTGTGTAACCGAAATATTTTTATTTATTAACCCTTATATTTATTGGTTACCTATAAAACACCTATCTAATACCTAACTAACCCTATTTTAATTTCCTTAAAATTATAATAATATTCTTAACATGGGTCCATGCAGGATAACCTGATTTATGGCAGTCCCAGCAGGCAGTTCCTTTTAAGCTTGGTGTCCATTGGGCCTAATATTGCCAGTTCACAGGGCCAGCTTATTTCATCCACAGTGATCCATCCACAAGCGGCCAGTTTATAAAGACAGTCTGTTCCAAGTGTCAAACTGAGGGCTGCTCGAACAGCTTTCTAACTCTGTTCACCTTGCTCACTCTTATGGCACTCTGGAGCCTTTAAAAAAAAGATTTATTTATTTAAGGCATGTGAGTGCTCTATCTGCATGTACACCTGCAGCCAGAAGAGGGCATCAGATCACATTGTGGATGGTCATGTGGTTTCTGGGGATTGAACTCAGGACCTTTGGAAGAGGACTACCCATTGCTCTTAACCACTGAGCAATCTCTCCAGCCCACTCTGGACCCTTTAAAGAACTCTCTCTCCAGCAGTCTTGTTCTTTTTGTAACTCATGTCCTCTAGCAGCTTGTCCAGTTTCTTCTTTTTTCCAACTGACTTTCTCTTGCAGTTTTTCCAGTTTCTTAGCCACGCCTCCTCCAACAGGGCAGTTCTTAGCCACACCCCTGCAACAGGGCAGTTCTTAGAACTATGGTCTCACCTGTGCTCTGTTCATTTCAGCAACTAAAGGGACACCAAGCTTTATGTGCTTCCAGATACCAAGCTGAACTGCATACTAATTTACTAACTAGACCTAACTTGTACCACAAGTCTGTTCTGAGTTCATTAATGTTAAAAGTTCATACAAAATATTTAAACAGATATGTGACAAAAAATTGGGAGTTGCTATCTATTTAAAGTGAAAAGACTGCAGGAAATCATTAGGAAATGAGAATATCAGATACTTGAAATACAGACTAGATATTTTAGAGTTCGGGAATAGAAGAGGACAGAAACTGGAAATAAGCCTTAAAATAGCAAGAGGAGACACTCCAAGTAAGTTTTCTGTCCTTGCAGCCAAGAGACAGGGTTTTGGGAAACAGTTGTGGTTTGTGTCAGATGATGCTGATACAAAATAAATACAGTGAGGATTCAACAGTGACTGTTGGGTTTAGCAATGTGCAAATCTTTAGTGACCATGAAGAGCAGTTTTGATATTAAAACTTTTATATAATACTCAGGGTATGGTATTTGCACCTTTAATCCCAGTAAAAGCAGACAGGTATCTGAGTTTGAGACCAGCCTGGTCTATATAGCTAGTTCAAGGTCAGCCAGAGCTATATAATTAGAGCCTTTCTCTAACTGATTGATTAACTAATTAAAGGTCATGGTCTCACATAGCCCAGGCTGGACTTAAACTACTAAGATAGTAGCTAAGGTTGATCTTGAACCTCTGACATTGCTCCTTTCACTTTCCAAGTACTGAGATTACAGCCATGTGCCCTTACCTAGTTTTACACAAAACCTTTTTTTGAATATCAAAAAGAAGTAAAGCTGGAGTAATGGTACATTACTTGAGCCAGACATAGTGGTATGTGCTTGTAACCCCAGTTATTTTTAATTTTTTTTCTGAGACAAGATTTCCCTGTGTAGCCGCCTGTGTCCCACAAGTGCTGGGATTTTGGTGTGCTCCACCATGTCTAGCACTGCAGTTACTGTTTAGGTGAGGCAGGAAAGGATCACCAGAAGTCAGTCAGGACAATATAAGAAGACTTAAAATACAAACACCATACCCTTCCCATCCCACTTGACAGTAGCATGTGAGCAGAGAAGAGACTTAGGTCAGGGATGTGCCGCTTAGTGTTTGTCAGTTTGACACAAACTAGAATTACCTGGGAAAAAGGAACCTCAGTTGAGGAATTGGCTCCATCACACTGGCCTGTGGGGTTATCTCTGGAACATTTTCTTGATGACTGATATGAAGGGCCCAGCTCACTGTGGGCAGTATAAATCTGGGCAGGTGATCCTGGGCTGTATAAGAAAGCAAGCTAAACTTGGTGTGGTGGCGCATGCCTTTAATCCCAGCACTTGGGAGGCAGAGGCAGGCAGATCTCTGAGTTCGAGGCCAGCCTGGTCTACAAAGCAAGTCCAGAGTCCATCCAGAGCTGTTACACAGAGAAACCCTGTCTCCAAAAACCAAAAAAAAAAAAAAAAAAAAAAAAGGAAGAAGCAAGCCAGGAGGGCTAGAGAGACATGACTCGGTGGTTAAGAGCACTTGTTGCTCTTGCAGAAGACTCTCAACCATCTATAACTTCGGTTCCAGGGGATCTAAAGTCCTCTTTTGACTTCCTTGGATAGCAGGCACACATGTAGTGTACATGTATGTAGACTGACAAAAGCATTCATACGCATAAAAATTATATATAAAATCTTTTTTAAAATTTTAGAAAGCCAGTAAGCATTCCTTCATGGTTCCTGCCCTGACTTCCCTCATTGATAGACTGTGAATGGAAATGGCAGTGTAAGACACTACTTTATATGCCTGATAAAAATAAAAACATACAGTCTAGAATGATGGATGTCACATGCCTGTCTACGATCCCAGTACTTAGGAGGCTGAGGCAGAAGGATTAAGAGTTTGAGATCAGTATCTGGAGAAATGTCCCAGTAATTAAAAGCACTAGCTGCTTTTCAGAGGACCTGAGTTCAATTCCCAGCATCCACATGGTGGCTCACAACTGTCTCTAACTAGGTCCAGGATCTGTGATACTCTCTCTGGCCGCTGCAGGCACCAGGCACGCACAGAGTAAACAGATACACATGTAGACCAAAGCACTCGTGCACATAAAATAAAAATAAAATTAAAAAGTATGAGGCCAACCCAGGGTATACAATGAGAAGGGAAAAAAGTGCCTCCCTATCACTACTAGCAAAAATCAAACAGAAAGCAGTATTGAAAGCATATAATAATAGTGTATTGGAAAATTGATCAACATTTTCATTGAAATGTTACAAAGCTGGAGGGGAAAAAAAAAACCTTCTTCAAAAGAATTGAAGAGCTAGTGTGGTAGTGTAGAATAGCCTGTCTTTGATCTAGGAATGATACAGGCTGTAAAGGTGACATTTTAGAGCAGTGGTTCTCAACCTTCCCAATATTTTGACCCTTTAATATAGTTCCTCATGTTGTAGTGACCCCCCCAACTATAAAATTATTTTCATTACTACTTCATAACTGTAATTCTGCTACTATTATGAACTGCAATATCTGATGTGCAGGATATCTAATATGCAACTCCAAAAGGGGTTGTGACCCACAGACCCTTTTGAGAACCTGTGGCCTAGAGGAAGTAGGTAAGAGATAGAGTGGGCCTTTGGAGTGGACTAACAAGGATCAGCCTTTGGTTGCCAAAAAATAGAAACTGTTGCATGCTCTGGGCTGAACTCTGAAAAGGCTGTCTTATGAGTAAGGTGGATTATATACTAGCTGATCACTGGATAATTTCTTGCTTTGGTCCTGAATTGCTTAATGCCCATGCACCTTGCAGAAAGCAAAAATTCTCTATTGAAAATAAATCCTCATGCCCTTAATGTCTCTGTAAGGAATTTTAGAAGTAAGTAAAATGTCCATTTGATAAAGTGGCATGTGCTTGTAGTTCCAACTACTTGAGAGGCTGAGGGAGGAGGATCATTTGTGTCTGTGTTCAGATTCATCCTGGATAAAATAATGAGACCATCTCTTAAGGAAAAGGGAAGCACCCTCTACCCCCTATCCCTTCCATCCCATTCCTCTTGAGTGGAATGTCCCTGCATAACAGTCCACTGGGGGTAGAAGGTGGGAGGGCGGGACTGGTAGGGGTGGAAAGAGGGCACTGTGGTGGAGATGTAACCTGAAGTAATAAATATTAAAAAAAAGAAAGAAAGAAAAGAAAAAGGGAAGCAAAGGAAAGGAAAAAAGAAAAAGGGTAAGGATGAAGGAAAGAAGGCAAGCTGGGAGTGTGCACTTGAACTGGCAAGACACCATCTCAAAAAATTTTAAAAAGTTGGGTTTTTAAAATGAAGGATCCTATAAAAATTTTTGAAGCTCATCTTTATATCATTGTCAGTTTCTTTTAATTATATTTGTTGTCCTAGTTTACACATAAATTATATTTTTAAATCAAAACTATAGATTTGTTTCTTACTGACTTGGTTACCAGATGTTGTTACAGCACTCATACATATATTAGAGAAGATAAGGAAGTTATTGGACAACAGTATAGCTGAGATAATATGTAGGCATTACATAAAATACAAGCATAGTCAAATTGAGTACATTCCTGTCTGAGAGGTGTTTTTATTGTCCATCTCTTTAGTGGGAGCTGGTGAAGGGGCCAACTTTGCTGCATATGCATTCGCTCCGGCCACACTAGTGACTCCACTAGGCGCTCTCAGTGTCCTTGTAAGGTAAGACTCTACATTTCACATGAGGAGTGCTATTTTGGTCTGTTAATTACTAAAATGCTGATTATATGTCAATGCACTTGAACAACCTTGAGGACTTTTTAATACTCAGTAGTAATGTTTTTTCAAAGTTATCCTCTTTGAATAATTATTGATTTGTAGAACAAAGTCATGTTCTGCCTCTGCTTGTATTCAGGAGTAGCATGCTAGTAATTTCAGCTTTAGAAAATTCCAAGTTGTAACTTCCTAACATTTACCATTCAATATGTACATACTGTGGTAAGTAGTGTTCATTAACTGTTATAAAACATCAAGGTCCAGACTGGGGATATTGTATGCCCCTAAAGATTGGCCTGAGGTACTTGTTTTGCAAGTCCAACTTAAAACTTTTCCTGTTTTATTGTTGTAATGATTAGTCCAAATAGCTAAGCATGTTTGAAATCTAGATTTGTATTACTATTGTGAAAGTTGAAAACTTTTTTGCCCTTTCTAATAAATTATATATAAAATATGATTAGGCTGGAGAGATGGCTCAGAGGTTAAGAGCAGTGGCTACTCTTCCAGAGGACCTGAGCTCAATTTTCAGCACCCACAAGGCAGTCACAACTGTCTGTAACTCCAGTTCCAGAGGATCTGATACCCTGGCACAGACAGACATGCAGGCAGAACACCAATGATCATAAAAGTAAATACATCTTTTGGGCCGGGCGTGGTGGCGCACACGTTTAATCCCAGCACTTGGGAAGCAGAGGCAGGTGGATCTCTGTGAGATTGAGGCCAGCCTGGTCTACAAAGCAAGTCCAGGACAGCCAGGGCTACACAGAGAAACCCTATCTCAAAAAACCAAAATAAATAAACAAACAAACCAATAAATAAATAAATCTTTTAAAAAATTCTTTCTTAAAACAGTGATATTTTTTGTTTTTATTAACTTTCCTTGTATTATACTACAATCTTGTTTATTCTGTACTTTCTTTTCAGGTTTGGATAAAACTATAAGTTATAAAGACTTGTGATTTATGGACAAATTAATAATTAAATATTCCCAGTCCATAGTTTATTGACTCTGTATTTTCAGGTAACTTAGGATGATTGTAGGCAAATCATACAAATTAAACCAGGTCATAAGGGCTGACAAGATAGCTCAGCAGGTAAAAGCACTTACTGCCCAGCTTAATGATGAGTTCAATCCCCAGTACTTAATATTGTGGAAAGGGGAGTTGTCGTCTCTTCTTCACACAGATAGAGACAGAGGAGAGACAGAGATGGGGTTGGGGGTCTTAATGTAATTCTAAAAAGGCGGCAAACTTTAGTGCATTGAAGTTTGGTAAACTGAAGCATTGGTTTGGGTATAGATCTTTTATTAAGACCTATATGGAGTCTTAATAGTAAAAGGATGGTAAATGCACAGTTTCAGTGTATGTGAAGTGGGTGGTTCATTTTGTTCCAGGAGTTTCAGGACA
This sequence comes from Lophiomys imhausi, assembly GCA_907164525.1. Taxonomy (NCBI): domain Eukaryota; kingdom Metazoa; phylum Chordata; class Mammalia; order Rodentia; family Muridae; genus Lophiomys; species Lophiomys imhausi. Next base: position 5,526,996 of record CAJQZJ010033026.1, on the reverse strand, counting down.
CAGGTTCTGATGGTCCTAGTGGCTCACACCAAAATGCCAGTCTAAGAGAGAAGCAGTAGAGATGGCAAGACAAGAACTTCAATCAGTATGCTGGAAAAGCAAGGGGCCAATATCTTTATTACTGTCTTCTGGGGGAAAGACATGAGCTCCCAGTTCATACATTAGAGGGGACCAGAGTAGTCACAGCCAAGTGGTCACAATCAGTCTCTGGTCAGGCTGATTGATTAGGAGGATCCTTGTTTCTGTGACTGTCAAGGATGGCTTTTGTTTGGAAGATTGTTCACATTTAGCCATTTTATTGATCAGCCTTGCTCCTTCTATCTAAAGTGATTGCAGGATATACTTACTGAGCAAAGGAGACAGGTACAAAATGGAGGCAGAGCTCATAAGTTCAGGTGAAGAGTCAGTACTTTCTAGCAAAGCAACCTGTAAGTCTTCATTGCAGTTTTATGATTAAATGTACATTTTCTGTCTAAAAGCAAGAAATATTTTTTGTAAGTTCAGTAGTCTACATTGCAAGTCTGTTAATTTTAAAAGTTTGAAAAAAACTAATTTAAATGTTCAACCTTTTATTCTTCCTTTTAGTGCCATTCTATCTTCATATTTCCTAAATGAAAGACTTAATCTCCATGGGAAAATTGGGTGTTTGCTAAGTATTCTAGGGTCTACAGTTATGGTCATTCATGCTCCAAAGGAAGAGGAGATTGAGACCTTAAATGAAATGTCACATAAGTTAGGTGATCCAGGTAAGAAAAGCTTCATTAGTGTTGCCTTACTTAACATTTTAACTGAATTTTTATCTTAATCAAGATTTTGTGTGTACATACTTGAATTGCTTTGAGCACATTATAAGAAATAGTTCTCATGTGTTCTTAGCCTCTTGTCCTTTTTGTTAATTATGGTTTTAATTTCCAAATAGTACACTTATATCACTGGTTCCCTTGACTGTAGTCATCATCTGGTACCTATTACACTTACATAGGTTTAGTATATTTCTTCATGTTGCCCTTACAATAAAACTTTCATTCTTAAACATTATAATTCCTTCTTTCCCTCTTCTATTTCCACAAGTCTCGCTTTATAGTCCAAACTGGCAACCAACTCATGGTGCCTGCCTCAGTGCCTCAAGTGCTAGGATTTTCGGTGTGCATCGCTGTACCCAGCTTATCGAAGTTTTCTTATGTATCTTGAAATTTGCCTCAACTGATTGGTTAGTTATTCCTGTGAAATTATCAGTTCCTCTTAGAACTCCTGGTAACCTGGATCTACTCTTATCTTAAGCATATTAGGCAGCCTGGGTAGACTTTGAACCAGTTGTCTGGCTCCCTCTCACCTTTATACTGCTGCACATGGGTGTGGTATGAGTGTTCTGTGCTGCTAAGTCACATTCTGATGCAACATGTCAAATCTGACTTAAAAAATTATTTATTTTGTGTTCATGAGTGTTTTGCACACCAGAAGAGGCATCAGATCCCATGGGACTACAGTTATAGATGGTTATGAGCCACCATGTGAGTACTGGGGATTGAACTCAGGACATCTGGAAGAGCTGCTAGTGCTCTTAATTGGTGAGCCCTCTCTCCAGCATCGTCCTACCCCCATTTTTTTTTTTTTTTTTGAGACAGGGACTCACCATGTAACTCTGGTTTGTCTGAAACTCTATATTACACTAAGATGGTCTCCAGCGCACAGAGATCCACCCTCCTCTGCCTTCCCGTGCTAGGATTAAAGGCATGTGCCACCACACCCAGCTCAGGATTCAGTTTTCTCAGACTTGCTATATTGTTTGAATTGTCCTGTACTTTCTGACACACTCAGAAATATTTTTAGCAATATATTTCTCTTATTGACTTTCTTTCCTTGTGTCTGTCTGCTTTAAATAGCTTCCATTTGTGGATTAAAAGAGCAGAGTGGCCTTTTTTGGCTTGGTTTGTTTCCTGGTGTTTATTTTTTGATTTTCTTTCTCTTGACATAAGAATCTCTTGTAACCTGTCAGCCTTCAACTTTTTCTGTAGCGAAAAATAATCATGAGTTCTTTGTGCTTCTATTTCTACTTCCAAAATGCTAGGGTTACTGGTATGCGCTCCCATTCCTCCCCCTTTCCCTCTTTCATCTAAAATGCAGAAGGTCATTTGTATACTGTCTTTCGTGGAGTATGAATCACTGAGAACTGCCTGGCCGACATGACTGGGCAGTTGTCAGCTATGATACATACCTCCTCTATTCTCTATACTCAACCAGGACCCCAGCTGTTTTTAGGTTCTCTTACTTGATGTGTAAGACAACCCATGACTACAGATTTTTTTATTTTTTACTTTTTTGGATTTCTGAAACAAGGTTTTATTATGTGGCCCTAGCTGTCCCGGAACTCACTCTAGACCAGGCTGGCTTTTTGAACTCACAGAGATCCACCCTCCTTTGCCACCATCTGGCTATAACTCCTGATTTTCGTAGATGCAGATTTGTTGAACATTCATGGTCACTTCCTGAACTTAGTCTACACTTGCATCTGCTTCCCTGTTCTGATTATCATTTGCCTGTGCCTAGTGATTTAGAATATCTAAGTAGCCATAAGAGACTACTTTAAAGTGGTAGAGCACTCCTTTATTCCTAGCACTTGGCAGAGCCACGAGGATCTTTGAGTGCAAGGCCAGCCTGGTCTACAGAGTGAGTTCCAGGAGATCTAGGGCTACACAGAGAAGCCCTGTCTCGAAAAACCAATAAAAATAAAAATGTTAGTTAGTACTTTTTTTTTTTAACTATGAAGCATATTTTAATTTTACACTGTGTACTTTAAAGTGATACTGAGGATTGAACCCAGGGCTTTGCACATTCCAGGCAAGCACTCTGCCAGGTATACTGTGTCCCCAGCCATCTAGTGTATACTTCTGATGTATTTGTTTAGGTGTGATTTTGCTAGAGGAGCAAGAGAAAACTGATTTTTGTTCTGGGTGAAAAGTCACTATTTGAGAATTAGTTTCTTGGAGTCATGTTACCTCTTCGTTGTGAACATGAGTTACTTCAATTGGCAACTTAAATCTTAAAATAACATTTCAAAATTAATTCACCAAATAGGAGTTATTTTATAGGCAAAATAAACCTGAGGATGCAGTACTATTATATATATATATATATACATATATATATATATATACCTTTCCTATTGAATTTGTGCATTTTGTCTCAATATAGCTTTTCTTTGCTTTCTCCAGGTTTTGTGGTCTTTGCAACATTTGTGGTCATTTTGGCCTTGATATTCATCTTTGTGGTGGGACCTCGACATGGACAGACAAACATTCTTGTGTATATAACAATCTGCTCTGTGATTGGAGCATTTTCAGTCTCCTGTGTGAAGGGTTTGGGCATCGCCATCAAAGAGTTGTTGGCTGGAAAGCCTGTTCTGCAGCACCCTCTTTTCTGGATTCTGCTCCTCAGCCTTGTGGTCTGTGTGAGCACACAAATTAATTACCTAAACCGGGCTCTGGACATTTTCAACACTTCCATTGTGACTCCAATATATTATGTGTTCTTTACAACCTCAGTTTTGATTTTTTCAGCTATTCTTTTTAAAGAATGGCAAGATATGCCTGTTGATGACATCATTGGGACTTTGAGTGGCTTCTTCACAATCATTGTGGGGATATTTTTGTTGCATGCCTTTAAAGATGTCAGTTTTAGTCTAGCAAATCTGCCTGTATCTTTTCGAAAGGATGAAAAGGCAGTGAATGGCAATCTTTCTAATATGTATGAAGTTCTTAATAATAATGAAGAAGGCTTACCCTGTGGAATTGAACATAATGGTGAGAATATCTCCCGTAGAAATGGAAGTCTGACATCTTTTTAAGGATATGGTTGAAAAGTTAACCTATAATTCTGTTAGAAAGTGATTTTTGAGTATCAGAATGTATCTGAAAATATTACCCTCAAATTGTCCTCTAAAGACAATCTTTTTTAAGTTTTCACTAATTTGGATCAAGAAATTACTTTTCTTATATTTAAACAATGGTAGCTCACTAAAATGACCTCAGTACATGGCTAATTTGTATAACATTGTATTATTGTAAAGGTATTTTACATTTTTATTCATTCTCCAGAACTGTAAATGCACTAATGACAAATTGAAGCCTATACAAATGTTTTATTTTTTTCTTTGGTGATAAACATAAATGTACATTTGTGATCCCCATCCTATCAATCCCTCATCATACTAAGGCTCTTTGATTATAAATGTGTATGTGTGTGAGATTCCAAGAAAATAATTCTCAGGTGGTGATTTGTCACCCAAACATCTGGTTTCCCACACGCATTTGATGGCCCCTTTTGGAAAGCACCACTGTGCATCAGTCAGCACCTGCTGTGTCCAGCAACTAGAGCTCTGTGATCTTACATGAGATCTTGGACCTTTCAGTGGATGCTCATGATGGACTATACTGTCATTCAGCCCTTTAACAACTCTAGATGTCAAAGAAGACTCCTGTGGTTCCTTACCTTTAGAAACTCATGCTTGGATGAAATGACAAGGTAGGACAAAGTCCTCATTCTGACTCCAAGTGCTTAGATTTAAAGTGTTTGTAAAATATGGGCTTTTGGAACCAAGTAGTTTATTTTGCTTGAGTTTGAACCTTATACATTTTGGCTTTTTAGAAACTGTGAAAAGCGTTTATGGAAAAATGCGAGCAGATACAAAAAGCTGAGCACTCTCCAGCTTCAGACCTGCCCATTTCATAGTCATGTGGGCCTAAAAATCACTGTCTCCTCTGTCCTGCTCCCCAGGACAGGATAAACTGATAGGAAAAACTGAGGTTTGCGCCTATGTCTGCTATTCTTCCCATGGTTGCATAGTGGCTTAGTACCAGTTTTGTGAAATAAATCCTTTTTTTTATTTTTTTTGGGGGGGATAGCTTTATTTTATTATTGACACTCTGAGGAGCTCTTGCCCTTTTTTCTGACTGCCTCCCTCCATGTAAATCCTTTTTTTGCCATACTGGGTGTCATAGTCACAGGACCATGTATATTCTACACAAATATTCTAACAATGAGCTACATTTCCAGCCTTCCTATATAATTAATTACCAGAGATAATAAGCATTCCCCAAGATATACTGTATCTGTTTTATGTACTTGTATCTATGTCTTATTTTGCACATTAAAAAAGGCCAATGTTTATTCCCTTGGGGATGAAATTTTCCTCATTGAGAAAGTGTGTTCTCATTCATAATCTTATACACAAGCATTTTATTTGGCCTATCATTTGGTAATATACTGACTTTTAAAATCTACTCCTCATAGGGTCAGTACAGATGCCATTATGACTTCATACCAACAAAAATATTTTAGATAACTTTTTTATATAGGCTTGTTAAAGATGTAACTCAGGTTTACAGTACAGCAGAATAGTACTTGTGTTTTATTTTCTGTGTAAAATAAAGCTCAAAGCTTTTGGACTTCAGTGTTTCCCAGCCAACTTTGTATATATATATATATATTTTTTTAAAGACAGGGATCTTGCTATGTTCCTTGAGCTGTCCTTGAACTCCTGGGCTCCAGTGATCTTCATTCTTGAGCTTTCTGGGTAGCTGGGATGTCAGTCGCACATCACTGTACCAGATTCTCAGTTTCTGTCTACTTCCATACTGATAGAGCAAAACTGGGTTCTTGTTTTTCACTTGGCAGGTAACAAGGACAAACTCTAGCTGAGTAAGGAATGCTAAGGGCTGTCAAAGACAGGACTCAAGTTCTCCGCAGTCCCTTTTTTGCAGTGTCCACTGTCCCATATCATTTTTTCCCTGTTGGGCACATACCATAGAAGTGTTGGTGTTTTTTTCATGTCCTGGTGTCTTACATCTCACTGGCTTTCATTTCATCCCTGTCCAAACCTGAATGTAAAGTTAAATGTGTTGTATTTAAATGATATCATGATCAAAAAAAAAAAAAAGAATATCTCACAGGAGATTAATTTAATAAAAAAAAGATGTCATGATGTTTTCACACTTATTGAGCCCACTCTCTGTTATGTAGGGATGTACAGGAACTATCCTGCCCATGCCAATGAATGAACACAAATATATTGCATTAATTTTTATTTCTCTAATCTGTAAGTCATATCTCACAAATCAGACTGTCACTATTAGATTTAGTAGAAACAATTTCACTATCTTGGCATAAAAGGGAACAGTGACTTAGAAAAGATTTCCTAGAAGACCATTAAAAATCTCTAAACAAAGCTAGTCACTAAATTTAATGGTGATTGGTAGAAAGGGGGATTTTTATTTCAATACAATTAGTTGGTATTATGCTTCTTACAGGATAATGAATGAATTCAGCATTTTATAACTAGCTACTGGAACATTCAACATGAAAATAATCTGTTAAGACCATAATGGCAACAACTAATAACCAGTATTTTCAGACTTCCCAATTCCAAAGGCATATACAATTTTAGTATAGAAAAATAAGTAAGTTTTATAAAGTTAGCCTTTTAGATCAAAAAGTACCCCATTAGGTAGGTTCAGAGATCATGGAAAATATCCCCTAAAAATTTTAATATAGTTTACATGAAGACAAACATGCATCAGTTACTGGATGCTGTGAGCTTAGGCCTCAGCTGCTGGCTAGGGATTGGTGGATGGGTGGCTGGAAGCAGCGAACGTGTTCCACAGGTGTGCTCTCCCCATCGCCAGATTTCAAGTACTTGTCCAGGATAGTGATGATCTCATCATTGAGAATCTGGAACTTGCGAATCCTTTCCACCATCTTCTTCAGTGGCTACAATTAGATCATACTGTTGTTTACTGTGCTTCAAAATGCAAGGAGTCTACTTCAGAAAAATTTCAGAAAACTATACTGAACCCCTACCATCTTTCTAATATCACTATTGGAATACTGAATACATTTCCAATTTAAATTCACTTTGTAATTTTGGTATTGCTAAGTATAGACCTGTGAAACTTAAAGACATGTTCATTCAATTATCAGTTGTCTGTTGCCCAGGAGTGGTGGCTTATGTCAGTATTCTGCTACTGGATGAAGCAGATTTACTGTGAGTTCAAGGCCAAGCCTGAGGTACATGGTGAGTTCCAGGTTATGCTGGTGACCTTTCCTAAAAAACCCAAAAGCAAACAAAGGAAAAAACAAAAAAAAACTATGAGCCAGAAGCTGGAATATTAACATGAACATAATATGTTTAATATGTAAAGACCTGCAAACTAATAAAATATAAGTTGTATATTTCCAGTTAAATAGCCCTGGGGAGACTATGCTTTGAATCTTCTCTATGAGTCTGGATAAAGATCACAGATGCAGAACTTGGAAGAACTACTGGTTCTGCCCACACAGGAGGTAAAGGTGAAAAGAGTAGACTGGAATGAAGGACACACAGCCTGGTCTATACCTAGATACTTCACAAAATGCTCCAATAACGCAGAGTGGTAACAACTGGCAGTGAACAACAGCAAATCTTTGACAGGGACATTTAAATCAGGCTAAACAAAATAGAAGCTTGTCATGTAACATGGGAATGCTAGAGTCTTACATGCCTGACTCCAAGGCCTTCAAATATCAGAATTAGAATATAAAATAACAAGAGGGGAACATTCCAGTTTACATATATCTGGCAAGATTTTAAAAACCAAAGTGAAATTGAGAAAAAAATATTGAAAGTAAAAATCCCAGCTAACTTAACCTGAAATGAATTAATTACCTCAAAGACAGTGGAAGAAAATACTCTGGCTGTACTCCAGAGGGCCAGTGAAATGGAGGTGTGTGTGGAAGCTAGCATAATCCATCAGATATGCCCACAATGAATTCCTATGAGGCTCCTGGATTGTCCAGGCAGACCTAGTCCAATAATGTAGGCAGAAAAGTCTCCTCTAAGTCGTAGACAGGAAAGATGTGGTTCAAGTTTCATGGTATTTGAAGGGGCCATGGGGAAAGCATGTGAGGAAATGAGCTGACAGCAGGAAGCAGACCGTGTTTCTACAGTTACAAGAAATTGAATTCAGCCAATGAGTGAGGAGGCTGAAAGCACATTCATCCTTGAGGACTTCCAGGGAAAACATGCTCTTTTTAGCATTGTAAGACTAAGCATGGGAATCAGCTGAGTACACAGACATTGAAAACTGAGATAATCAATAGTGGCATTTCTGTTACGCTGTCGCTAAGCCTACTGTGATTGATAATAAGTCATGTGGAAAGCAGAAGAAAGTTTAACAGTAATGTTCTGAAAGAGATGGAAGAGAAAATATTTGAAAACTGTTTTCTATAATTCAGTTGTGGGAACTTCATGACAAAAGGTAACAAAAGCAGTTTAAGAAGCAAATCATGATTTGGAAACTAGAAGACTAGAATAGTATACCAACAATCTGAAAATGTAGGTAAGATAAGTAGATCTAATCACCTTTTAAAAACATCACATTTGCTGGGCGTGGTGGCGCACACCTTTAATCCCAGCACGTGGGGGTGGGGCAGAAGCAGGCAGATCTCTGAGTTCAAAGCTAGCCTGGTCAGGGACACAGAAACCCTGACTTGAAAAATTGCGGGGGGGGGGGGTTAAAATACAAACAATCTTACTTTCTGGGTTGCTTTTTGTTTAGATTGCATTATATTTAAACTTGAACTTTATGTTAGGATAAAAAGCATTCTTCCAGCACTTGGGGGGAAAGGGCAGATGGATTGCTGTGAGTTCCAGGCCATCCTGGTCTACAAAGTTCAGGACAACCAAAAACCCTGTCTCGAAAAACCAACCCTCACCCCCCCTAAAAAAGCACTCTTCCCTAAGACAAATAAGTGTATACAAGATTTTGTCCACATACCACATTTTTGATAATCTCATCTTTGCCATCATGTTTCTGAACTTTGAGAAGATGGTAGCAGAAATCCAAAACAGCAAAGCGCCGCTGCTGTCCAAGAAGTACAATGATCATGCAGCCAGCCCAGTGAAGCCCATCTCCAAAACACTGCCTATAAGCACCAAGCAACAAAGAGAATGAACAGGCAAACTCTCATGAGTCTGTACGAAGGTCAACGATCAAGCTATGTTAATTCCTTTGTCCACACAGATTCTCACACAGGAGAACAAAGAGCACAGGCAATTTTCCACGTTTTGGTAATTCCAATTTTGGGTTCCTTTAGCATGCCATTTCGTAGGCCAGAGACCTGCAAAGACTGATTTTATGGATCTGCTCAATTTGCCTTCTTTTGCTCCAGATTCTGATAAGTCTCAGATACTAATCCTGAGTCCTTTCTTTGGCATCAATGAAGGAACTCCACTTCAGTGGCGTGCAATGTGTGTGCACTTTCTAAAAGAGCTTTGCCGTCTGGTGACTGCACACTTGTTCTTTCATCAGCCACCTCCCCTGCCAGATGTCCCACTGATGAAGAGTCATAGAACACGCACTTACTCTACTGTAAACTCATGTGTCCCTACAGGAATGCAGTAAACAAATTGCATGGCACTCCATAGTCTGTGAAACTCCACACACTCATCCACATGCATGACCCCATTGCTGGGCAGAGGCCCGCGCCAGATGGGATCATCTAGAAAGGTCCGGATCCGTGTCAGGATGACTTCAAACATGGACAGACCACAACAGAGCCGCTCCTTGGTCAGCAAGTCCCCCTCTCTTGCAATTGCAATTTGCTGCAAAAAGTACGTGGAGTATTACAAGCCACTTTAGACAGAATACTAAAAATAAACTACTGAAAACAAACTACCAGTAGGTCTGCTTATGATATTCTAGATAGAAAATACCAAGCTGACAGAAGAGGGTTTTGTAAGCATCAACAGGTTATATATCAGTAATTACCAATGTCCTAGAGATAAAAAACAGTCAAGAGTGAAGTGCAGCCATTTATAACTGCCAGCAACTTTGCCTCCAGGTCATATGGCAATTTCTAAAGATATTTCTAATGGTCACCCACACAAAAAAAAATTTACTGGCATTTAATGGGTAGAAGCCAGCAATGCCACTAAACAGAATCTACAAGACAACCCCAAACAAACAAAAACCCTGGTTCAAATGGCAATGGTGGCAATAGTTAACTATGCCTAATCTAGGGCAAACTTCATTCTGATACCTTGCCTTGTGTCAAGATTTCTTCTAAGAAACCCTATTTAAAAAGCTTGTTCAACTGGGCAGTGTTGGTACACAGTATTAATCCCAGCACTCGGGAGGCATAGGCAGTTGGATCTCTGTGAGTTCCAGGACAGCCAGTGGGTACACTGACAAACTGTCTCAAAAACAACAAAACAAAACTTTGTTCATGAAAGGGTTTACTATGACAACAGGTAACAGCTGACTGAGTACATCTTTGTTCCTGAGATATGTTAAGCCCCTTCTACATACCATCTCTAATCCTCCAACCTCCTGCAACAGGACCCCCCCTGGAGATGGAAATCTGAGCAGTCTTACTGGCCTCACAATAACCTGTGGCTGCTTCCAACCCTTCCAGTGGCCCGACATGAATTTCCATCCAGTTTACAATCCCTAGCAACTATAGGGATTGTATACTGGGTGTATACCCCACTTACCTGTGGGGTCCCCAGCCTTTCAATCAGTGGGACAAGATGCAGTGGGGCATACTTGGATTCTAGTCTTTTCATTTTGGCATCAACTCTCTCCCCCTCTGTATTGGAAAATAATTTATTATACTCTGTCCTCATGCAAGGTTAAACAATACCAAACATTTAATTTTTTAAAAGAATTTAAGGATTCAGTTAACTACATGGATGCAGATTCTCTTTGGAAAGAGTATATTGTAGTATATTAAAATATATAATATATTAAAATAGCTCATTTTAATTCTAGCTGACAGATTTACTCATGCAATATAATAACCATATCGAATCTGCTTTCAGCTTGGACTTGTGTAACTTTTTCATGCAATTATCAGCCAATAGAATGGGGGGCATCAAAGAGTTTATATTTAATATACAGTTTTCAAAACTCACTGAAAATTCTAAATGTGATCTAAAGCAAAACAGTCCAATGAACCTCTTTACTCATCATCTACTGTGACAACTGTCAACTTAGTGGCCATTCTTTTCTGTGTTATTTTGAAACTGATCCTAGCCATCATTATAGTGATAAACACTTGAGTTATAGACAGCCCCTACATGGACTCCCTGGCTATGACTGAACAGGCATCAATATAACTGAACTTTTGCTCTGGCTGCACAGTGTAACTAACAATGTGAACTCTGGTTTATGATGCAAACTCACCTTTTACGTGGACTCGAGGCAAGATATTCTGGAAAGGGGCTGCATGCAAAAGGTCACAGACTTCTTCTAAAGACTAAAACAGTAGAGGAAGTCATTCCAGGAAGGTATCAGAGTGAAAAGGATTACAAAAGTCTGGTGCAGAAAAGTTAGTTTTCCTACTTAGAAAAAAACAAACACTAAATATCCATCCACAGAATTTCTGGAATGGTGTTACTGTTCCATTGAGCTACTTCTCTGGACCACTGGAAAAACACTCTTGAAACAAAAAACCATATTCTTGTTGTCCAAATATAGAGAACCAATAAACAGCTGTAAGAAAATGATGCTACAACACTGCCCACCTCATACCCTTACTAAAGAGCTCCCAAAGGGGGAAAAAGGGAAATACCAAAAAAAAAAAAAAAAAAAAAAAAAAATCACCTTTGTCACCAGCAGTTAACAACTTTGGCCCAACTAGGTGGGCTGAACTTAGAACTTACCAGGCTTTGCTCAATGAGTAGGCAGAAGAGGACAGCATTTCCCACCTCCCGCAGGTTCTGGAAGCATACTGTTTTCAGCTCTGCATACTCCACAATGTCCTTCAGCTGGTGGTGAAAAAACTCTAGGATGCCTGTAGCAGCACAATTGAGTGTCAGGGTTTCAGGAACAGTCATTATGTTCCTGTCATTAGCACCTGTCATTATGACACTGCCTGGTTTTGGAGATTGCCACATCTTTTGAGCAACAATGGTTTATATCACCTGGTACATCCCTGACGACTGCAGGGCCTGGTCTCTGATACCCTTCTCAGGCAAATCCATAGATGACAGAGAATGCCACCATACCAGAAGAATAAAGGAGAGTCCAAAGCAACATCTCTTGTGGATTCAGATAAGGCATTTGATAAACTCATTGTATCTCTACAGCACAGAAAGTAATGTGTCGCCCAGCGTGGTGGCGCTCGCCTTTAATCCTAGCACTCAGGAAGCAGAGGCAGGTGGATCTCTGTGATTTCAAGGCCAGTCTGGTCTACAAAGAGAGTCCAGGACAGTCAGGGCTACACAGAGAAACACTGTCTCAGAAAAACAAAAAAAACAAAAACAAAAACAAAAAAACAAAAGAAAAAAGAAAAGCAAGTCATATGTTTAATTTGCTAACGAGTATTTAAAAAAAAACCTGCAGCTAACTTCATATTGGTGGGAAAACTTGGCATACTAGTCATCCTTG
>CAJQZJ010033026.1:5503570-5514561 GCA_907164525.1 Lophiomys imhausi | reverse complement strand
AGCTAACTTCATATTGGTGGGAAAACTTGGCATACTAGTCATCCTTGCTAATGCCTGGACTATGTAACATGGCACAAGAATACACAAGGCAACATGGCTAACGAGTCACACATACAACGCTTACCTGCTCCAAAATGGACTGGCAGCTAAGACAACCTAGTAAGAGCTCAACTACACTTTGAACAAAGTTGGATTTAACACATTTCAAACATGTAAGACACAGGTCAGCTCTGACTGTCTTCTCAAGGATCTACACTCCTGCCCACCTTAGAGAGAGTCCATGTCTCTTGTCCCTGCCATCTCCCACTTGTCAGTACCACAATCTAGCTACCCAGTGTAATGAAGACCCTTTCATCTGGGTCATCCCTCAACAAGCGTGAGCAAAGATTAATGCTGTGGTCTACCAAGACTCATCTGACCTAATGGCTTTCTCTTCAGCATTTAATTTTCCATCTACAGTTTTATTACCCTAAAATAATTTATCTGCTTTCTATCAATGAACTGAAAGAAGATTCTTCTAAGCCAGGGGCACACTGACAGTTATTTTCTTTTCTTTTATGATGGCAGCTTGAGTTTTCATGTGTAGGCTCAAGTTAGGTTAACAAGACTAAAGGAGCATGTGGGAACAGTAGTGAAGCATACCTCTATGGGTATGTGTTTTCAGATGACTAGACTATGATGATCTAATGAACAAATTTGTCTGGAAGCAGGCCACTGGGAGCATGTCCTTGTGTGCTCTGTTTTGCCCTGGACTCTGCTATATTCCCTTTCTCTGCTTGTTGTCTGCCAGAAAGCAAATAGCCTCTTCAATATGATCATCATCATGTTTTGCCTCAAAACATGGAGCCAAGTGTTCATGAACAGAACTCTCTGAAACTGAGTTAAAATAAACCTCTCTTCCCCTAAGACGCATTTCTGAGGGATTTGGTCACAGTGATGCAGAAGCAACTAACTAATGCCATCTTTGGAGAGAATACTATCAGCTAAAACTTTATAAAAGCACTTTTTTTTTTTGGTTTGGTTTTGGTTTTTCGAGACAGGGTTTCTCTGTGTAGCCCTAGTTGTCCTGGAACAAAATCTGTAGACCAGACTGGCCTCAGACTCACAGAGATCTACCTGTCTCTGCCTCCCAAGTGCTGCGATTAAAGGTGTGTACCACCACTTCCTGACTATAAAAGGCACTCAAGTGACAAAGGTTTGTAGAACCAAGCTTAATCGTAAAGCAACACTGAGATCATTATGGATATTTATTTGATGGCCTCACACTAGCCTGTAGCAAGTCATATAGGTTGATCCAGAAGGACACATCTAAGGACTATGGGTGAAGTTCTTATAGCCAATGAGCCAGATAAGACAGAATGTTTTCCAGACAATGAGACTATCTAAAGGGTAAGAGGCCTTGTGGCAGCTTTGAATGCTTTTCCCCAGTAAGTCCAAGATGGCAATAGGATCTGTTAGTTAAGCTCCCTCTGCCTTTCTTGTTAGACGATTATTTTCAGGATCTAGGATCTGGGATAACAATGTGTTCAATGCTCCAATATCAAAATCCTTGCTGGCTGAGAAGCTGGGTCTCTCAGTTCTTTAACTACAAATGGTAACTTCCTTTACACTTGCCTGCTACCCAGTTGTAAGGTGTATTTATTCTACTCTGAACAGACAAATTCTGGTTTGGGCTTCTTTCACATCTGAACCTTCTTAACAGCTTCCAAGTTGATTCCCTCCTCTCAAGGGATACACTGATGAGGGTACTCCACACCCTTGCTCACCAGGAGAGCCGTACTCATGCCGGGGAAGGCGGCAGATCTTGGGCATCACTTCCATGAGAGTTTTCACATACTGTAGGATTGTGCCTTGCAGCTGCAAGAGACAAAGGCTGTGTTAGCTGTCACCCTCCATTCTCAGGGAAGGCCCTGGTAAGTGTGTGTTCTGAAAATTAGTCCATTAGCAAACACACTTATGATCAAGACTGTAGGATCCGTTTGGCTGGGGATTGAAATCCCATCTATGAAAAGAGAGCAACCTCTACTAGGTGTCTACAGAGACTACATTCACATTCTAAACTACAACCCCCCTTCTAAGACACAAGTGGCCAGGAAATAGAGCAGAAGGGTTCACATTCCCATGTCACTTCCATCCTGACCCACTGTCAATACCAAGAGTGCCAGCAGCTCCAGGGGCAACAGCCCTCACAAAACAGTTTCTATTTCCTTTGACATGGTTAGGATGGCTTCCAGGGTAGACCATGTCACCTCTGTGTTAAGCCATACACAGACGTCTGTATTTCTAATTTTTTATTTTTGAACTTCCATGTATTTTGTGGTAGACCAGCCCATAAAGTGTGAGTGATTCCTAAGGTCATAGCTCTGCAAATGACCATACTCTTCTACATTCTAGTTAAGTGTGGTGGTTTGGATAAGAATGTGTAGGAGTTAGATAAATTAGATTTAGAAAATATATAGGAGTTTCTGATACTGTCTCTTAATTCGGGGCCTGAAGAGCATTATCACCATGAAGTCAGCAAAAACAGGAAAGACTTAATAGACTGAAAAACAAGGTTGAAGTCAGGAAAAACAGGAAAGACTCAATAGACTTGAAGAAACAAAGTATCTGGCCTGACATTGTTTTCAGCTGCTAAGTGGGCGGAGCCCAAATTAAGTTGAAACAGAGTTCCTCCTATTTAAGGACAGTGCATGGAGCCCAGAAGAAGAAGAGGCCCCTGATGCTAGAGAGCTCTAAGAGTCCTGCTGAAAAAACGGCTGGCCATTGATGGCCAGCTCTCTCTCCCTGAAGCAGAAAGAAGCCGGTGAGCAAAGAAAGCCTGAGCAAGACACCAAAAGGCCAAGGACTGGACCCTGTGGCTCAGCTTTTGCCTAGAGGG
This sequence comes from Lophiomys imhausi, assembly GCA_907164525.1. Taxonomy (NCBI): domain Eukaryota; kingdom Metazoa; phylum Chordata; class Mammalia; order Rodentia; family Muridae; genus Lophiomys; species Lophiomys imhausi. The sequence goes on along the minus strand of CAJQZJ010033026.1, from coordinate 5,511,683 downwards.
GTTTGATCTGTCCAAACAGTGGCCTAGGGGAAACGGTGCCTGGCTTTAAGGACTGAGGCAGAGCAGCTGAGTTCCTGACTCAAAAGAAGTAAGTTGGCCTGCAGACGGCTGGGGTCTCCCACAGAGAAGAAAGCATGAAGCCTTATTTAAGGTGAGACTGTAATAACCAACGACCCTGACGAACCTGCATCTGAGAGATCCAGAAGAAGGACTGCTAAGTGTGTTAAAGAATCTACGACAAAGACTGTGTTCCTGACGACTGAGGACCTGCCCCAGAGACTGTATCATTCTAAAAGGTTATGAAAGTGGTTGTAATGATTATCAATAGGTTTAGTGGATAGGTTAAAGGGGTTGTAGGAATTTATAGGATTAATAGTTAAGAAATTGTTGGTGTTTGTTATAAGTGAATTTAGTAATAAATAAGTGTTAAATAATAATTTAAAAGTTCGTTTACAAGAATGGGCCATACAGGCTCATCTATTTGAATGCTTAGTCACTTGGGAGTTGGACTATCTGAAAAAGATTAGAAGGATTAGGAGGTGTGGCCTTGTTGGAGGAAATGTGTTGTTGGGGTAGGCTTTGAGTTTTCAAAGCCCACACCGAAGCCCAGTGTTGTTCTCTCTGCCTGTTGCCTGAAGATCAGGATGTAAAGCTCTCAGCTACTTCTCTAGCACCATGCCTGCCCATGAACTGCTTCACTCCCAGCCAAGATAATAATGGACTAACCCTCTGCCCCAAGTTAAATGCTTTCTTTTCTGAGTTGCCTTGGTCATGGTGTCTCCTCACAGCAAAAGAACAGTAACTAAGCCATTCATCTTTAATATAACCTGTATGTTATAGCTTTACAACTTCTCAGAGTTCTGTAAGCCTTTGCTACATGTTCAGTTCAAGACAATGTCATGTCTGTGATGGACTGAACCTGTGCACAGGTGGACCCAAATTCAGATTCAAACTTTCTTTTCACTAGTGGGCTGTGCACCACACTTTGATGTCAACTTAAAACAAGCTAGAGTCAGGTACAAAGATGGATTCAACTGAGACAATGCTTCCATTAAAATTGGCCTGTAGGCAAGTCTATAGAGCATTTTCTTGATTGATGATTGATGTGGGAGGGCACAGCTCACTGGGACAGTGCTATCCCCTGGCCAGAGGGTCCTGGGTGCTACAAGAAGGAAGGCTGAGAAACCCATGGGATGCAAGCTAGTAAGAGGCACTTCTTCAGATGAGCTCCTGTCTCAAGATTCCTGCTTTGAGTTCTTGCCCTGACTTTCTTCAGTGATGGACTGCGATTGGGATATAAAAGCTGAAATCCTTTCCACCCCAAGTTCTTTATGGTCATATTGTTTTGTCACAGCAATAGAAACCTTAACTAAAGCATGGGAAGATTGTGTAAAACATGAAAATCTATACTTAACAGTAAAGAAACCTGAAGAAACACACAGTCCCCAAAACAATTACAATAGGGAAGGAAAGGTTACAGCTCAGTAACTGAGTGTGTTGTATTTGTGAGAGAGACTCATCTCCCAGAACCACAAATAAATAAGTAAGCAAGTAAGGAGAAACAACCGAAGATTTTCAAACATTCTCTTTCAGTGAATAAGAGAAATAAATTATGAGGGATGAGAAGATAACTCAGTCCATGAAGAGTTTCCCATACAAGGATGAAGATCTAAGTTCAAGCCCTAAAACACACATTAGCCTTTTGATAGGTTACAGTGCAATATTCTGCCTCATAAAGTGGAAGCAAGGGAGATGGCTTGTGGGTACGAGTGTCTGCTAAGAAAATATAAAGACCTGAGATCATATGTCTTCAGCATGGATGGACACACACACACCACAATTGTGGGGAATTTCTGTAGACAGGGTAGAAGTCTGAAGTTGCCAGAAAGTCCCTGAGCTCTGCTTGAACAATGGACTCCCTTTGTTCAGTGGAACCCCCCTTCCCTCTGATTTGAGGATTCTAGATCCTCTTAAGATATGTCATGTGGTGGCCTAACCCTCCCCTGATAAGGAACCTGCCCAGAGCCCCATGCTAATGAGGTTTGTCAGTCAGTGTCTTGGCGTTTAGTCAATGACATCTGTCTGTGCCTCTAGCCTCTCTGGAGGTTTTCCCCAGCTCCCACTGCCCATTGGTTGCATTCTTTTTCTTCTGATAGAACAGTGCCCAAATTTCAAACACATTCACCTCCAAAACTCCTGTCCACTGCCCCAAGTTATATAATGCCCCTGATTCCGGAATTAAACACTCTCTCTCTCTCCCTCTCCTCCCTCTGCCTCCCTCCCTCCCTCTCTCTCTCTCACCTCAACATGACTGACTGACTGCTTATTTTAGGTGTGAGGGGGAAATCACTCTTCCTTCCATGGAGAGTCTGCTGCCACTGCCCCTCAGGGTCCAGGCTCCTGCCTGGTTGCCACCGCCTAGCTAAGTCTCCTACCGTTCGTTATCAATGGGGCTCATCTCTGCCCTTTTGCTGCCACTGGTGGCCTAGCCAGGCTGGCTTCTTGATTATGTCACCCTGTGGCCTCCGCCAGGCCTCTGCCATTTCTACTGTGCACATTCTAGTCGCCACAGCTGTAGAATGGCATAGACACTGAGCTCCTGCCTCCCCAGGAACACCTTTTCTGCTTGAACTGGCTTAGCCCGGGCCTTCCTGCAGAGGAGCATGCATTTCTGGCCTGATACTGGAACAAGCTGGGACTCCCCACTGGAAACCACAGAATGGTGCCCAACGGGCCTTCTGGAGGGGGAGTGGTTATGGATCTCCCGGCCTGTATTTCACCCTTTTCTGCCTAGATGAGCTTAGCCTGTATCTTCTGGAGGAAGAGGAGCAGCATGCATTTCTGGGCTGATACCAGACCAGACTGGGAATCCCCAGCCAGGAACCCACAGGGAATAAAAACCAGAAGTCCTCTGTGACCTACAAATGACATCTTTTCCCCTCTATGACCTCTGCATCAGTTCCCATCCCCAGGTTTGTGCCCTGCTTGAGTTCCTGACCTAACTTCCTTTGATGATGAACAGTGCTGTGGAAGCCAAATAAACTCTTTTCTCCCCATCTTGCTTTTGTTCGTGGTGTTTCATCATACCAATAGTAACCCTAAGACAGGCTTCTCTGCCGACGGTGACATGTGTACAACTCTGGCCTCACTTTGAAGTTACACATGTGCATCTGGGCCTTTACTCACGTTAGTCACCAGAACAAAACACGTTGCCATTTGCCTCACTGATTATGCAGCTCACGCTCATCTGCCAGGAGCCTTCTCACTGCAGCACTTGTGAAGAAAAGCCTCACAGCTCGAGCATCCCTGTAGTGGCTATCCTTGCCCAGTGTAATGCCTTGAGGGTCTGTAAACTTAAAGCTCCTGTGGTCAGTATGTTCTGTTCTATTTATCTCAACACAAATGTTTCCTGGAGATCTGTGTTTTATGAAAACTCATAATTTACAAATAGAAACAATTTTTGCAGAATTGGGGGCTAGAGAGATAGCTCAGTGATTAAGAACACTTGCTGCTCTTCCAGAAGACCCTCATTTGGTTCTCAGCATCTACAAGTCAGATCATAATCACTAACAGAAGCAGAGAAAGCAGTGAGGGCGGACTGTGGTGGGCATCTTTTCATTAGGCCTTTTGCCTTCTATTTGGTTTTCATCCACATCAAGTCTGGGGTAACAACGGTGGTCTACGATAAGACAGGGATCATTTCCGCATAGAAGAAGATAGTATATTATCTTATAATAAAGATACTATTTTGGTTATGAAACATTCCTGAAGCCTAGTACAGTGGTAGAAACCTATAATACCAGCAATCCAGAGACCAAGGCGGGGATGACTAATGACTGAGGCCATCTTATGCTAAATATAGTGAGAATGTATCTCAGAAAGGCAGAAAAAAACAAAAAACTATCAATTAGTCTAATAAATTTCCATTTTTCCTTTTTGGGGGACTAGGGGTATTATTTTTAAGAGACAGGGTCCTGTTGTCTAGGCTGGCCTAAAACTCCTGGATTCAAGCAAAACTCTTGCCCCAGTCTTCTGAGAAGCAAGCAGAACAGTGACATTCCTCTATATCCAGAAGAACCATTCTCTTTAGTTAGGGACTATGAATGTCTGAATGTCTGAAGCTGAATTGAAGCATTTGTCTGTTAGAAACTCACAGCTCAGACAGAAAGAGAAGAACCCCATGGCTAGCTTTGTCAACCCCACTGGACCTATGCTACAGCCAGGAAAACTCACCAGGCTCTTGACAACCTTCAGCAGCTCTTCCATGACTACTGCAATGCCCTGATAGCCAAGCAGCCGGCAAATGACTTGGAAGTGAGGTGGCCCCACAAAGTTCCGGTAGCTGCCATAAATGCTGGAGTAGGCTAGGTTCAAAGCCTGGGGAAAAGAGGACAAAGTTTTCAACATAGTTCTCATGAATCCAGGCAGATGGCATTTGGAGATGTGTTCAATACATACCACATTTTCAATTAAGAGAACCAGTGGCTATCCTTGTAACATAATGTCCTTACTGCTATGCAGAGGTTTTCACCTTTTTTTTTTTTTTTAAAGCAAACTGTAAGCAGAGAACCTAATGGGACAGTGGAGGCTGTTCTCCTAGGGAGGCAGAAGGTACTCTGGAGCTGATAGGAGCAGTCCCCAGGAGGAGGTGATGAAATATTTTCATGCAGGAAGGGCCTCTAACTTTGTGGAAGGAGCAGGTATGGAGAGCAGGGAGATCCCTAATGAAAGGATTTCATTTTCTTTGATGTATCTTTTAAATTTCCCTTAAAACTTCTGTGATCTGTGGTTTCTTTCTTCACACAACCCTGAGCTAACAGCCCCTGTATCCCTGTGTTGTAACACGGGTGCTGGGGACTTGAACTCAGATCCTCATGTTTGCACAAGAGCCACCTCCATAACCCATCTTAACTTTTTTTTTTTTTTTAACGAGACAGGGTTTCTCTGAATATCTCTGGCTGTCCTGGACTCGCTTTGTAGACCAGGCTGGCCTTGAACTCACAAAGATCCACCTGCCTCTGCCTCCCAAGTGCTGGGATTAAAGGCGTGAGCCACCACCACCCGGCTCCATCTTAACTTTTTAAAATAGGTTTCTAGTTTGAGTTTGCTGTGTGTATGATTTCAACTCCAGACTTAAGTTCTGCTTAAGTTTATTTTGTGGCTCAGGATATAGTCTAGCCTGGTAAACTTTCATGGCCATTTGCAAAGGGTATCCTGCAGCTTGCTGTACAGTGCTGAGGTTCAGATCTTCATTGTTGCTGATTTTGTTTCAACACTACATCTATCAGGTACTGAGAGAAGATTTGAAGTTCTTCTGTATAATCTGTGAGGTGTCTCACCTCTACTTTTAAAAATTAGTTTTTGTTTCTGTATAGAAGCTCTCACTGGGATATAAACATGTAGGATGGGTATATCTTAAGTATCTTCCCTAGTAATATCCTCTGCTCTAAAGTCTAGCTTATCTTGCATCAATACAGCTGCACCTGCTTTGTTCTGAGTAATGCTTGTATCACACACTTGTTTTCTATCCTCACCTTTACCTTCTGCTATCATTAATAGCAACCAACCCAAGTTGAGTATACTGTTGAGCAAAGAATTTTTGTTTGTTTCTATCTTGAGAATCAAACCCAGGACCTCATACACAAAGCACATACCTACCACAGGCTACACACTGGTCCCAATTATATTTTTGTCCATTCTGCCAATTTCTAACTTTTGAATGTATTTACGCTGTTTATAATGAACACATTTACACACTGATATCATGTTTCTTTATTTTCTGTTTGTTCTTTGTTTCCTATTCTGTTTCTTTCTTTCTGCATTCCCAATGAGTTATTGAAAACCGTTTTTAGGATTCCATTTTGCTTCACCTATTAGTCTGAATATATCTTTATAAAGATACTTTGCTAGGTCTACTGTTGTCATCATTTGCCACTTTGAACTTTCGCTCCCTCTGACCTCCTTCCCTTTACTACTATTCAGCATGCCCTATGCACACAATGAGACCTCGTCAAGGCTACAAGGATTTCAGTGTGCAAGGAAGGCCACAGCACATCTGAAGAAGGGTCTGTGTGCATCTAGGAGATATTCATGGTGTTACTGGTTGATAAGGTTTTCTACATCTGGAATCCATGACCAGCTTGTTTAGGTCACTTGGGTAAACAAAATAACTGCTTTACTTTGACAGACTTCAGAAGTCAGAGCTAGTCACACAGGTAAGTGTGTGCCTACCTCCCAGCCCCAGGGAAGCCTTACACCTGAGGATTTGGATGGCTTCTCCTCCCTAGGCAGAAATAGTTCACATATATATTTAGTCTCTGAAGGAAGACTAATCCCCCCCCCCAAAGAAATATACACACACACACACACACACACACACACACACACTAGGGAAGACACTTAAGATATACCAATCCGACATGTTTATATGCCAGTGAGAGCTTCTACAGGGGCTGAGGGCTGTGGAGGAGCCTGTGCTCAGTAAATACTTGGTCCCGGGCTTCTTCACCCAGTTGGGTGTCTGGGTACTCTATGGATTAGGCTAATGACTGGGAGGCTGCTCTGTTTCTGAGAGGGCAAGTTTGTAAATGCTGTGCTTAAGTATTTAGACTCCGAGGATGTCCAAACTCACAGCTCCACTCAAGACTCTCTTTGCCCGAGCATGGCAACGGGAGGACAACAGATAGCAGCCCGACAAAGCCTGGCTCTAGGTTCACTGGGTTCTTTGAAGTTTGTGGTTCGTGAAGTGAGATCTACAGATATGCTTCTGGGTGATGCCTCAAACATCCAAGAACACAGCAGTCACTGAAAACATGTCCAGGACAGAAGTGAGAGGAAAGGAGAGGGTCCGAAGCCTCTTTTTGTACCAGGCATGGTGGTCCACTCCTGCCATCACAGCACTTGAGAAGTAGCAGCAGGGGGTCAATGGTTCAAGGTCCACACAGCAGGTTCAAGACAAGTCCATGCTGCATGACGGCCTGACTCAAAAGAGAAACAGAAAACCCCCATTTCTCAATCTAACAAAAGTGTTTATTATTTGAGGCTCTCCTGGTTTTTGTTTCTGCAGCTTGACAGAAGCTAGAGTTAACTAAGAATAAGTAACCACAGCTGGGAAAGTGCCTCCATATGATTGGCCTATAGACAGGCCCGTGATTAATTTTCTTTATTAGTGACTGATGTGGGAGGCCCCAGTCCATTGTGGGTGGTGCTATCCCTAAGCTAGTGGTCTTGGGTGTGTACAAAAGCAGTTTGAGCAAGCCAGTAAACAGCACTCCTCCATGGCTTACGCATTAGTTGCTGCCTTGAGTTCCTGCCCTTACTAACTTAAATGGTAGACTGAGATGTGAAAGTGTAAGCTGAGATGAACCCATTTCTCCCCAATTGTTTTTGTCAGTGTTCTATCACAGCAGTAGAAACCTAACTGACACACAGGCCTTTGCTCTCTAGGTCTGTGTCATCTGTCTTGATAACCTGGAAAGGTTTCTTTTTAATGAGTATGTAGAGTACTTGGCCAGGTGGCCACGGAGGTCAGAAAAGGACACTGGAACTAGAGGCAGTCTTGGCCTTGAGCACACACAATCTGCTCCTGCTGTCAATGGCACTCTACAGCAGAGCATTTGAAAACAGAACTTCATGGAGCAGGGAAACCTCCTGGCACTGCCCATAAGCCTTGTCACACTGCCAGCCACCTTTCACATACTACGCTCCTACCAGGTAGGGACAATGGGTTTTCACATCTCACGTCCTTCCATACAGCAGATGCTATTAGAGAGCCTCTGCAGATGAGAAGTCTGAGACAGTCACCTCAAAATCAAGGCCATGCATCTTGAAGCAACCATTCTGTACACATAATAGCATCTCCTTCTGTTCCCTGTAGACTCTCTGCCCTCCCAGCTACTCCATGCTGGTGATCAAACAGTCTGGGATCCTGTGTGCAGACTTGTGACAGAGTCTAAGGTCCTCAGTCCCTGCAACTGCTCTGTGGAGACAGGGGGCCCACCTGCCCCAGACGTGGCTGAGAACTCTGCTTCTGGACGAAGCCACAGGGATCCAAGAATACGACAGTCACTGAATGCATGCTTCTTGAACAAGCCTGAACACTGATGGGGAGGTT
>CAJQZJ010033026.1:5435400-5498816 GCA_907164525.1 Lophiomys imhausi | reverse complement strand
ACACACACACACACACACACACACACACACACACACACACACACACAGAGTATTTTCTCTAACATTCCTTGATTTCTGAAATTTATATAATGAATGATTCCTAGGTAGAAACATCTGCTAATCTGTTCCTAGGATTCGTTCCCTGGAGTTTCTGAACACTGAGAGAGACTTCAGTGGTGGCCTCTTGAAACACAGCTGAGTCTCTGCCAAACAGAAACCCTCAGAGTAGGGCTGACATGATAGAATGACCATCATGTGACACGTGACCAGTGAGTAAAGATGAAAGTTAGGCAACAGCAGTGGACAATGCAAGAGAGCAGCTCCTGGAGTTTTAATGAGCCTGGTCACATGGCAGTAACTGAGACCTCTGGCTTGCACAAATCTTCCAGCTCATGTCACATGCTTCAGTATCAGGAGGGTAACACACCTCCAGGACGGAAACCAGTCCAGTCATTAACACTACGAATCTCTTGAAGATCTAATACCTGGGCAGAGATTTTTCCTCAATCTAGCCAGCTGTGACCCACAGGAGTCCAGTCAGCAGCCAGCACTGAAATGAAGGTATTCTTGTGAAATGCTATTCCCTCAGATACTGGAGTTCAGCAGGGTTGTTAAGATTCCCGAACAGGGAAATTGCTCATTACCAACCCCCATGGCTCTAACTCCACACTAACTTCAAAGTTAAGCCTCAGCATTTATCTTAATTACCCTGTTTTGGGCTGACCCAGCAGTTCCTTCCCCGTGGCTAATAAGGTCTATGAGCTTCATGCAGCTGCTATAGTTTTCACCAGAGTTGGAAAATTGGGGCTATTAACTTAAATATTCTTTCTACTCCAACAATAAGCTCTTACTAAAATTACATCTATAAACATGTGACATCATACCACAGTTTAAAATGGCTATTCTTATTTTGTTCATCAATTTTTTTTTCCTCTTCCAGCTTTGGTGCAGATATTTTCCACTGTAACAATTTCAAGTTTACTGGCTTTCTGCAAAATAGAATCTAACATTCAACTAAGCAAATGGAGTTTTCACTTCCAATATTGCATTTACAGTATTAATCATTTCAATCTCTTCTATGAACCATTATCTCTGTTATGCTTGACTTTCTTAAATCTTTTCACAGTTACAATGGCTCAACACTCCTGTCTTCTGACCATATCAACACTGGCATCTCTGTGCCTGTGTTTTATGAACTGCTATTTCCCTTCATTGTAGATAACATTTTTTTCTGATACTAGACATACCTAATTCTAGATTGGGGGCTGGACATTGTGATATTTTCTTACTAGGCTTTGTTATCTTTTAGAGTATTCATTTTTGAGGCAACAGCAAGCAGCTAAACTATCTGCATATCAGCTAGACTTTTAATGATTGTTCATGGTGTTTCTATGGGAAGCAAAGCAGACAGCAGTTTAGAACTAAGACCTACTACCAAGGCAACAGACTTTTACAGATTCTATAAAGTGCCTTGGTGCTGAGTAAGTTTCTACATTCTTGCTGACAAGGATAGCAGATGATCCAAATTGCTGCAAGCTCCATGAATTATTCAGACTACAGCTCCCCAACACCATGGAGCCCATGTTGGTTTCAGGAGCTGTTTCTTTGTGAAAGTGTCGCCTCTTCCCTATTTGACTGTACAAATTTCAGCTGTCTGAGCTTCCCCAAGTTCTATTTTGTTTCTTCCTGCGAGCAGGATTCCCAAGCTCTATTCTGAGTGACCCTCTTCTCTGTACTTGGTTCAGAATGTGCTCTAGACAGAAAGCTAGGACATCCAGAAGACACATCTCATGTTTCCTTTATAAAGAGGAAATGACTGATAGAAAATAGATGAACTGTGTGTTTTGTCTAGTTGTCCTCTCATTTAAAGAAAAGGAGTAAATATAGACCCTGATACTCCGTCATGCAAAATAACTTTAACACAGTATTGCCTACATACTTTCATCTGAAGTCAAAATACTGAAAACATCTTGGCCCTCATATGACTGCTGAACTGGGGCGGGGGACTGTTATGTAGGGACACTCCACTCCAGATGAGTGGGATGGAAGGGATAGGGGGTAGAGGGTGGGAGGGCGGGACTGGGAGGGGCAGAAAGAGGTCATGGCGATGGAGACGTAACCTGAAGTAATAAATATTTTTTAAAAATACTGAAAACAAATGCTGACCTCTAGTGGGAAGGTTTGTTTCACAACAGTCAGAACCAGTAATTCTTAAAGTACTCTGTATTTTTTTGAAACTGGACAAGCAGATATCATAATGAAAGAAGGGGTCTTCTTCATGTTTAAGGAAGTTAAAAAAAAACACAGTGATGATTGAAATGAACACTGTGGTGTTGAACTGAAACTGGAAATATCAGAATGTACTTAAGTTTTAACATATAGATAACTGTATAGAAATATAATACATACAAACATACATGAATACTGTGAGTTAATGTTTCACCATCCAAAAGATATTTTCATATTCTTTCTCCATAGCATAGAAGGTACAAATATGGTCACCACAGATGTACTTGTGATAAAAAATTAGGGGCTGAAAGTAAGGCTCCTGTTTATATGGCTACTGTCCTTATGGGAAGAGAACAGGGGTCAGAGAAAGAAATTCACAAGAAGAACATCATGTCACAGCAAACTGACAGCCTGAAATGATACTGCTACAAGCCATGGCGTGTCAGGAACTGACAGTCACTACCACGAGCTAGTATGAGGCAAGCAGGGATTCCACCCAGAGTCCAAAAAGGAAGTGTGACTTGCTGACACATTGACTTGGACTGTTAGAGAACACTTCCATTTAACAGAAGCCATAGAAATCTAAAACAGTGAGCATACAAGTACTCCCTACTGGTATCACTGGTATCACCGAAAGGGTCTAGAAACAGTGACATCCTAGCATCAGTGAGAATACCAATTACCCAGACATCCCACCTTGTGGTACAGAAGATAAAGTGGTACTTGGGAAACAGTGGGAAGAATATAAAAGCACACAGACCCCTCTGAAAGGGTGTTCATTGCTCAAAGCTGATCGCCAAATCAACTGAAGATAGTAACTCTAAGATGGAATCTCTGACTATACTTATAATAATCAACAAAGGAAAGAATGTTGACACGTAGAATTAATATTTCCAGAGGAAAGAAGGACTTAGAAACTCACTGCTCTTCAAACACCCAGGGACAAATAAGATTAAGTCAAGCATTTGTCACAGATGCAAAACCCAGTGGGTCAGATGCCAACAGGGTGAGACTATTTATTTAGTCTCATTTGCTCCCTTACAAGTTACTTACAAAACTTAAACAGAAAAGTGGTAATTGGACAGTGGAGAAACTTGGGAGCAAAAACCTTAGTCAGATACAGAAGTCAACTTGGCCAGTAGTGAGATCTATCATCTTAAGGGCATATGCTGCCGCTGCTAGTGGTAGTCTTCTTGCAAAGAGACCACACTGATCCTAAGGAAATTCCATTCTGCTGACCAGTGCAGGTATTAGGACACAACCATTCTACCACCAAATTGGCTACTTTATTCTCATTAACAGTAGAGCAAAATGGTAAGTGGTAAGCAAGCCATTTCCACACTCTCACAGTCCTCAACATTTCAGATAGAAATGTGAGTAGAATCACTTGCCACATTCTGACATCATGGAGCCTTAAAGTAGGCAGGATTGTTCCAACAGCCATTCCAATGCACCTGAGATTCTACGGTCACAGCTAAGAGTGCTGGCAGAACTTGGCTCTCCTGCCTCGGGCTCCAGCCCTTAGCCAGTCATTCAATCACTATATACAAAGCAATGGCCATCTGCCCAAGTGCTGCTCCAGGGCTATCCTTGTAATTAGAAGAGACAAGGAAGGCCTGAGAGCAGAACATGAGAAATCTTGGGGAAACTAGGAGGGACAGAGTACAAGGGGAAGTCTACGGTAATCAGTGCCTAATATCACGTACTGTAGATGCATTGGAACAGGGGTGTGTAACCAGACTTTTCTACTTTGTGGGTCTTTCTTTTTCCCACCCTTTGCCCCACCCCCCAAGTTTCACCCCCTATCACTAGATAGAAGAAAAAGGAGGAGCGAGAGAAAGGTCTTTAGATGTAATTTCTTTCTTCTGGTTTCTTCTTTGAGCATGACTACTAACAAACTGCAACTAACCCCCCTGAATGGCCCCAGGATTTATATTGCCTCTGAAATTTTCCCAGAATTCCAAATACAATCACAGAAATTATCTGCAGCTGGCAGCACTTCACCTTCTGCTAGAGCACGAGGCAAATCACAGTCAGCTGCTTCGAAGCAGCCCCATTTCCCCACACCTGAGATTAAAACGAAAACACATTCTTTATAGTATTTCTGTGTTTTTTAAAAAAAGAAAAAAAAATTTCAGACTTCTCAGCACAGGGGTATGCAGACATGTCTGGGATGCTAATGGCGTGCTTACCGGTTGGTGGAGCCGTTGTAGCAGTAGTTGGGCAAGAAGTCGTAGTTGAGCTCCCAGAAGACATGGAGGGTGATCCTTCCATAAGGCGCAGACACGTTGTGGTTGGCTTCCCGGAACATGGCACCAAAGCTGTCCAGTGTGAGGTACCTGCTGAGCAGCTTGTGTGTCATACGGTTGATTTCTAAGAGCCCATCTAACTCCTACAGGACCACAGAGACAAGGGTGTGAGGATAGAGATGGGCCACACAGCAAGGAGGCATTTACCTGATGTCCGCAATCCCCACCTAGGTAGGCTATGTGGGTCCCTGGGAGGTCCAGCCCATAAGGAGATACAGATAGTGAAAGGTGGCACTGAGGTGCCCACCAACATGTGAGCCCAAACCACATGAAATAGAACTTTGGTAGGTGACCAGAATTTGTTACTCAACTTGAGCCCCTCCTTCTACAGTCACACCCAATGGACCCTGGTCTTTTTTCTTCTATGGTCACTTCCACATATCCACTACAGGCCTCAAGACACCACCTACCTTGAGTAAAGACAATCTGGAGAAATCACTACCTAACACTGGTCAATGTATAATCTAAGTCCTAAGCCCTGCTGTCTCCACCACCTGCACATAATCCAGCTGGTTTTGGCCACTTTGGGTCAGTTTTCCCAAATTATAAACTCTATATAGAGAAACCCAAGTAATATATTCTCTATATATACTCCTTGACTTACGATGGAGAAACACCCTAATAAAACAATTATAAGCAGAAATATCAGTAGGTGATGAATTTACTATACTCAACCTTTTGAATATCATCTCTGTTTAGGCCAGTGTACCTTGAACATGCTGAGAATAGCTACGTATTAGCCTACATACAGCTGGACAAAATCATCTAACACTAAGTTTTACAAGAAAATATATATAAACACTTCCTTTCAATATATTCCTTTCATCCTCTTCTATATTGGAGTTTATATATTTCTATCTATGTCCTCAGTAGATGTAATTTATTCAAGATTAGGATTATTTTCTTTTTAAGTTAATATGAATTACAAATAGAGTAGGCAATACAATGATACTTGGCATATTCTAAGATCAATTAGCTCCCATCTTTTATTGTCTATACAAGAAATGACTATTACTATAGCTTATCAATAGAAAGGAAAACAAATTAGTTCCACTCCTTACAACTACTGATGTCAAATCTTCACTTTCAAATCGTCCAATTGCCAGTTCTAGAGATTTGTACATGGCTGCTGAAACACGCTGTGTAATCAGTCGGTTGAGGTCAATAGATCTCCCAAGCAGCTAGAGGAAGAGAGAAGGCAAGAGATATCAAGGCAAAGAATACACACAAGGCCTGGTGGAATGTGTCACTAGGTAAGTGACTACAGCCAAGCCTGACAACTTAAGTTCAATCCCTGGGATGCAAATAATGGAAAGAAATAAGAGACTCATCCAAGCTGAGCTCCACACACTCCATGAAGCCCTCACCAAATACAATAATTTTTTAAAAAGCAAACCAAAGATCGTAAAAGCAACAAAACAAACAAGCAGCAACATAAAACACCCAAAATACCTATTTCAAAGGAGAATACAAAATGTGTGTGTGTGTGTGTGTGTGTGTGTGTGTGTGTGTGTGTGTGTGTGAGAGAGAGAGAGTGCGTGCACATTCGCTCACATGCATGCATACAAGCAATGCTGAAGACAGTACCCAAGTCTACCCAGATGCTGGGCAAGGATTCTACCACTGAGCGAGATCCTCAAGCCAAGTGATATTGGGACTACTACTGTACATGAAGTCTGCAACGAACTAAGACATTAGTTAGTACACTACTATTTGTTGTCTTTAAAAATATGACAAAACATAAGCACTATCTATCTTAAAGTCCTCTGCTTAGGTCAAGAAAAAAACTCACTAATTTCTGTGATACAAACTAGCCTATTTCCTAGAAACCAATCAGGGTTCAGAGAGCTGCAATTTCACTCCTATAGTTAAGGTTGTCCAATATAAAATGTAACCCTTTGAGCCAGGCATGGTGGCACACACCTTTAATCCCAGCACCCAGGAGGCAGAGGCAGGTGGATCTCTGTGAGTTTGAGGCCAGCCCGGTCTACCAAGGGAGTTCTAGGACAGCCATTACTGTTACACATAGAAACCCTGTCTTGAAAAACCAAAAACAAATAAACAAATAATGAAATAAAATTAATTAATTAAAAATAACTCTTTTATACAGAGCATAGGTATAAACCTAAAATCTCAGGCAACGGTGGGAAGGTTGTTTAAATCCAGTAGTGTAAGACTAGCCTAGGGACATAAGAAGCCCTCTTTTGTGTTGTTTTTCAGGGTTTACCAAGTGACTCCCAAAGCATCCTAGGCAATTACTATTGCCTTTGTGTCCCCTGTCCCCAGAGGTGGATGGTAAGTTCCTATTTCTGAAGACACCATGCACTTCAAACAAAAGACCCAGAGCACCTGAGATGGATCTGACCCAAAACTCTCATTTCTAAAAACTAACTTTCATGGTACCAGAAGATACCATTCAAGTTTCCAAAGGAGGGAAGCAACCAATAGTCCTACCTAGTGTTAGCATCTATGAACTACAACAACCAAAAGCATAAAATAATAACCTAAGGGTGCAACAGTGACACAAATACCTTGGTGGTAACCAACAGATCTCTAACTGGATTTAAGACCTGTTCAGCCGGGCGGTGGTGGCGCACGCCTTTAATCCCAGCACTTGGGAGGCAGAGGCAGGCGGATCTTTGTGAGTTCAAGGCCAGCCTGGTCTATAAAGTGAGTCCAGGACAGCCAGGGCTACACAGAGAAACCTTGTCTCGAAAAACCAAAAAAAAAAAAGACCTGTACAAGAGGTAAGTCATGCTAGAAACTGGAAACCTAGCCAACTACCCAGAGCTAGTAAAGTCATGAATTTTGGAAAAGAACCTAGAACCTATAACTGCCACTTTACTAAACCAGCATACTCCTTAACTAAATTCTAAGTATTTATCCTTATGCCCACAGATAAGTGTGGTTTTCACCCCTTATCAAGAAAACTTCTCTTTGCAACAGATAGTGACCATTCAGAACACAGAGTTGTGGAGTCTAGTGTTCACTGATACACCTACAAAACAATTCCTGCACCTAAGGCTCAGGAATCACCGTGGAAGAGGGGTCATAATGACTGTAGAAGCCAGAGGAACAGGGAGTTTGCTGTGAGAGTGTATCTCCTACAAATGTCAGAGAAGTTATGCCCATGAAGTCTCACCAACATGGCTGCCTAAATGTAACGTGAACAAGGATGACACACACAAAAAAGCTAACATGGATAAGGGGAAAGCTCAGGAGGCCTGAACCCTACACAACTAAGGAATGCTGAGAATGGAAGAAATCCTCTTCTCAGGGAAGAGCACACAAATTGGTTATCTAGTATCAAATGGTCACCTCTAAAAAATATGAAATTTATTATTTATTTAAGAGTGTGTACATGACAACAATTAAAGAAAAAGAGGAAATGAATTTGAATTTGAAAGAGAGCAAGGGGAGAATTTGGGAAGCTTTGAAAAGAGGAAAGGGAAGGGGGAAATTAATGCAAGTATATTATAATCTGTGGTAGTTTGAATGATAATGGCCCCCATGGGTTCATATGCTTGATTACTTGGTCCCCAGTTGGTGGAACTGTTGGGAATGATTGGGTATGGCTCTGTTAAAAGAAGTGTGCCACTGGGGGACAGCTCTGAGGTTTCAAAGGACTTGTGCCATTCTCAGAGTCACTCTCTCTCTGCCTTGTGGTTGTGTCACCAGATGTGGTCTCGAAGCTATTACTGCAGTATCATGCTTGCTGCCATCTTCCCTGTCCTGATGGTCATAAACTCAACCTTCTGAAACTATAATCCCTAAATAAATGCTTCCTTCTCTATGTTGTTTTGGTCATGGTGTCTTACTGTAGCAATAAAAAAGCAATTAGGACATAATCTCCAAGAAGAAAAAGGAGGAGGAGGAGGAGGAGGAGGAGGAGGAGGAGGAGGAGGAGGAGGAGAAGAAAAGATTAGCCTGGACAACACAGTGAGATCTGAGAGAGGAGGTGGGTAGGGAAGGATAAACACAAAACACCTTAATACTTTACTGCGACATTCACACGCCATACCTGTAAGAGTCTGGTTAGTTTAAGAAAAGCCTTCATTTCCAGAGTGATTTAGCTCACCTGTACATGCCTCTGCTTCAGCAACGTCTCATAGCGATTAGACGGCGGGAGGTGGATCGTGGCTCCCTGGTTTTTACATTCTGATCGTAACCTTTTGTCAAGTAGCAAACTGGTGCAGAAGAAAGGTAGGACATTTGTCACACACTGCGAATCTTAATGGAAATATCAGGTCAAATTACCGAAGATTCTGCATGAGAATCACATATGAGAATCACTTACCTTCCTGCCATAACCTTGTAATATGCAAATATTTGGTCTGCCAGTTTATAAACAAACTGGTCAAAACATAGATTCACCTGGGAAAAAGGACATTGTATTAGATCTCAACTCCTGCAATCAAGATCAAACAGTAACTCAAAAACAAATGGTTCCGCTTTTCTTTACTTGCCTGTGTTTTTTTTTTTTAAAGATTTATTTATTTTATGTATATGAGTGCTCTATCTGCATGTACACCTGCAGCCAGAAGAGGGCATCAGATCACATTGTGGATGGTTGTGAGCCACCATGTGGTTGCTGGGAATTGAACTCAGGACCTTTGCAAGAGCAGCCAGTGCTCTTAACTGCTGAGGCATCTCTCCAGCCCCCCTATGTTATTGTTTTAAGCAAGGGTTGAACCTTTAGGTAGCTCAAGTTAACTCTGAACTCAAGATCCTCAAGGCTCAGTTTCCTGGATCCTGGCATTACAGGCTTTATGCACCACTATTCCTAGCTTCAAACTCTTGCTTCAACACAAGGCTCTTGTTTTGGTTTGTTTTTTTTTTCGAGACAGGGTTTCTCTGTGTCGCCCTGGCTGTCTTGGAACTTGCTCTGTAGAAGAGGGTAGTCTCGAACTCAGGGATCCATCTGCCTCTGCCTCCTGAGTACTGGGATTAAAATTGTGCACCACCACTGCCTGGCTGAGGCTCTTATTAGAAAAGAAAGTAGAGATGATCTTGCTGTCCAACATAGCATATAAAGAATGGTGTGGCCAGGGGTGACCACCACACCAGCATAGAAAGTTAGATCAGAACACTACTGAGAAAAAGTCAGCACATTCCTGTCAACATAGCACCTATAAAGCTGAAGAAAGAGGATCAGAAGTTCAAGGTTGAAGTGAGTATGTTCACAGAACATATTTGTGAAAATTATCCTTGTGAAACCCAATACAACATTTGGGGAATATGCCAATAAAACTGATTATAGACTGAAGATGGCAGCCACTACAGGAAGGATACTTTTGTCTGATGGAGTGATGTTATATATTCTAAATGTTAATTAATTGGTCCTGCTTGGTGTCTGTTACTTTATTTTCTAATCTAATGTCTCTGATTGGTTGAATAAAAGCTGAGGCTAGAGATTGAGCAAAGACAGAGGTAGGGGGGACTAAGGCACAGGCTTCTGAAGCAGAGGTTTTTGGGTAGAAGAAGAAACCTCTAGTAGAAGAGGCAGCCAGGAGCAACCAGAAGAAACTTCCAAGACAAGAAGCCAGGAGCAGGAAAAAGAAGACACACGATGGGGTAGATTAAAAAAAATCATTCCACGTGGACTGGAACATCAGCATAGCATGGAGAATAGCAGTCCAAAGGGAGGTATGTATATATGGGGTCATATTTGAGGAACAGAATGAGCTAGTTCAGATGGGCTAAGATTGCTCAATTCAGGTCAAGGCTTGTTAAAATCCACCAGGTCTCTCTATATGTTCATTTGTAATGGCGGGTTAAGGATTAACAACTGCTGACCAATTAAATATAATAGAAATACCATTAAATAATTTAATTAGCCATTTTTCAACACTTGCCCTGGGTTGCTACAGGGGTATTTCTACCTCAGCAGTTCTTAGGCCTGTAGCTTCCATAAGAACCTACCTGACGGACACACTGTGGTATGCCTCTGCCCAAGCAAAGTTTGCCTTTAGCAGCAGTTCCTCACTCCACACCCCTACTGGCACACAGCTTGTGCCCTATTTTAAGGGTACCACTGTTACCTTGAACAATGTTACCACTAACAATGGAGAGTTCAGAGCTGAGTCTCAAAGACCTTAATGGGAAACACTTGGTGCTTTTCTTCCAGACTTTGGATTTCACATTTAGGTGTCCTACAGAAATTCTTGCTTTCAGTGACAAAGCCAACTAGTTTCATGACATAGACTGTGAAGTAGTTGCAGTTTCATGGATTCTCACACTTCAGCCAACACGTCTGGATCAATACACAGGTTTGGGCCACATGGATGTCATGCTGTTGTCAGATTTAGGTAAGCAATAGCCTGAGATTACAAAGTGCTGTTGGAAGGTGCTGGTATGGCATTCAGAGGCTTCTTCATTATTGACTCTAATGGTGTCATCAAGCAGCTGAAGTGTCAATGACCTCCTGGTGGGCCAGAGTGTGGTTTGGGGAAGGCATTCCACTTTGTGGAGATCCATGGAGAAGTCTGCTGGGCCAAATGGACACCAAAGTCCCCTACGATCAATTGAGCCAAGTCCAATGGGTGCCAGAGAGTACTTTGAGAAGGTCATCCTGTGTCTGGTGTTCACCCACAGCTTCTCATGCCAGAAGAGAGACCCAGCTGGATTCTTGCAATGCCTGAAGATTACGCATGGATGGCAAAATCGTATCATGTGTGTGCGCACAAGTACTGCTCCACAGGCTCTGTTAGCAAGAGAGGCTTAAGCTCTCAAAAGGTGGCTAGCTGCTCCCATAGCTGTCTTTCCTAGGGACTTCTTGATGGCTAACCAGTTCCCATAGAATGCCTGGTCCTCCAGATCTTCAGAGGGTAAACAGTTTTCTCTTTAGCCTGCCCTGAACCTTGTCTACAGTGAGGTAGCACACAGCACCAGCACTGGTTCTGCAATTTCCTCTTGAATTTCTGTAATAAACCTGAATTTCCCATTATATTCATTAACTCAGTGTCCTTGTGTGTTCTGAGGTATTTATGAGGTATAATCATGAAGGGACTATGTCTAATCCAATGGCTGCATTTTTAAAACACCATAATCATTTATTTCTTCAAGTGGGGATGTAAAGTATAGTATAAAAAAAAACACTAAGATAGTCAGGTGTGGGCCACGCCTTTAATCCCAGCACTCGGGAGGCAGAGGCAGGGGGATCTCTGTGAGTTTGAGGCCAGCCCGGTCTACAAAGTCCAAGCTAGGCAGGGCTACACAGAGAAACCCTGTCTCAAAAATCCAAAAAAAAAAAACCCAACCAACCAAACAAAAAACAACGACAAAAACAAAACAAAACAAAACCAAAAAAAAACCCCAAAAACCCAGAAACCAAACATTAAAATACTTGCATTTTGGGGGCTGGAGAGATAGCTTAGCAGTTAAGAGCACTGACTGCTCTTCCAGACAATCTACGTTCAATTCCCAGCACCCATATGGCAGCTCACAACTGTCTGTAACTCCAATTTCTGACACCTTCATATATAGACATACAAGCAGGCAAAACACCAATGCACAAAAAATGTTTTTAAAATGAAAAAACTTTGAATTTTTAACATAAAATAACAAGAAAATAAAAACAAAACTGATCATATTTTTAAAAGAAAGAGAGGAAAAAAGGGGGGGGGAGGCAAGTGGTGGCACATGCCTTTAATCCTAGAACTCAGAAGATAAAAGCAGGCAGATCTGAGTTTGAGGCCAGCCTGGTCTAGAGAGAATTCCAGGATGGCCAGGGCCACAAAGAAACACCATGTCTCAAAAAGATAAAAATAAAAAAGGAAGAATAAAAAATATCCACAGCTCGCCGAGACCACATTCTGATCTCAAGAACAGCTGGAGATATATACGGTGCTGTCTGAAAAAAAACAACAACAAAACAAGAAGAATCTTACAGGGGGAGCATAATGCTCTTGTCCTCTCAAATTCAAATGAATATGAAAAAGTCCCTCAATCACGGGCTTGGGGGAACGTAATGTGCATCATGTCTAAAGTCACTGTGTTTTAGGAGCCACTGTCTGAGAGGAATCCCATGCTCTTCACTTGGCATGAGGGTGTCAAAGAAACACCTTGGAACCAATAACCTCAGTTTCAGACAGGGTTAGCACCATTCTTGGGAACCATAAGGAGAATGTGTGTGTTCAGAGGCAGAGAGACCCAGGGCCTGCAGACAGAAGCAGGAGGGTAAGTCTGTGTCTACGCATCCTGCATTGCCTGGGAAGCATGACATCATCCCTGAAGAAACACCACGAGGTGTCGTCTGTGAGGAGGTGGACCGCCCAGATACAGGAAATGGTCTCTTGAGGTTAAGTTCTCTTACATCTTATGCTAGAGAATAAGAGACATCTCCTCAGTTGTATGTGTGTGTTTATGCTAACCTGGCAATTTTACTCTGAGAATGTGTCTTTAAGAAATAACTCTCAGGTGTGACAGCTACAAGTGTAATTCCAGCACTCAGAAAGCTGAGGCAGGAAGACTGTCATGAGCCTACGGATAGCCTGGGCTACGGAGAAGCGGGAGAGGTCGAGGGGTCGCACACAAGACTGCACCTGCCCAATGTGGGAAGAAAAAGAGTGTGTGTGCCAAGAAGTTCATCAGAGTACTATTTTATTACCTCTAAAATTTAAAAACCTAATGAGATTTTAAAAGGGGGGGGGGTTGGTTCACTAAATCAAGCACCCTCCTAACAGAAACAGAGATGCAGAAATTGCTTACTGTTTGGTGGAAAAATACATCCCACAATTTTCCAATGTATAAACAGAGGAAGGTGCAGAAGTCAGAAGGACTTATACCAAAAAGTATATTTCACATTTAAACCACTCTGCATTTAAAGAAAGTTTAACTCTTTGAATACTCAAGAAAAAAGCACAATCTGAAAGACGTTTAGTAAGAGGAGGGCGCGCTGGTTCCTCACCTCCGCCTCGATTTCATCATACAGGAACTGCTTGTTGAACCTGGTGAGCGCATAGTGGGCACTGTCGTTGTACAGGTCCAGGGAGTAGAGGACGTACCTGCAGAGGACAGACACCATCGGTCCCCAGCCTCCGACAACGACCTGCGGCCCTCACGGCTGCCTATGCTGGAGAAGTTTAACTGTCCCATGAAGAAAACCAATTTTGTACTTCCTGTGGTAAATGGTGTTCTCACACAAAGCTGAATCACATGGGATTACTACATATCACCAGGTCAGAGAAAGCCAGGCGCCTTCTCCAATATGAAGGACACACAAAGGCCACCCGGACAAAGGCCTCCGTGACTTTACCTTGTCCATGTTGTAGCTTAAAGTGATTTACTAATACCAGCATTCAGGACTTTTTTCCCTATTTAATGGTGAATTAATGTGTGAAGGTACACGCACATGAATGCACAGGCCTCAGAGGTAGACCCATAGGACACTCACTCCATCATCGATGCCTCCTTGGTCTCTAGGATGTGGTCAGTCAGAATCCAGGGCATAGACATCTCAATGGGGAACTGGATCCTCCTGCCCATGGTCAGCTCCAGGAAGAACTCTCGGAACCACAGCTGTGAAAGGTCACAGCACTGCTGCAGTGTTTCTTGAAGGATTCAAATGACACCAGGTTATCTTCCATGAGCAGAAACTGATTCAGTACAGAGGAAACAAGAGGCACTGCATACAGGATTTGACTCCTCTATGCCTAGCTCCCAGCCATGCAGCATGGATGCAAGAGGGAAGGAGTCACTAGACACTTCAAAGGAGGGACAGCACTACATGGGTGTGGTGTAAGTACAGGTCAGGACCCTACACCTTCTGAGCAGCTAGTGTCCTCCTGCCATCAGGGACCTCAGGAACCCTTCTTGGCAGGAACAGGGGACGGTGACCTTTTGAAAAGGAGAAGTGAAAACAAGACCACAGGTTTAACATCCCTAATCTGAAAACCAGAAACCCTAAATGCTCCCAAGTCTCAGAATCCTTACGTATGACGTGATGTCATAAGTGAGACAGTCCACAGCCTGTCTCATGTGATGTTCTGCAATCTAATTGCAGACACACACCATAAATAAGATAATAGTAATGCAGTGTTTAGTGACAGGTTCCCACTCTGAGTGTGACAATAGACTGTGCTCAGTTGCTAAAACAGATTAAGATGAATATAACAACAATCAGCAACATCTGGAACTGACTGAAATGTGGTTATGCAACATATGACTTTTAAATCATCTTCAGATTGTGTATGAGGTGTACTAAAAAAAAAAAAATCACCGTATTTAGGCTTGGATCCCATCTCCCAAATTTGTCTTTATACTTATCTAACTGCACTTCCCCAAACACTTATAATCTGAAGCATTTCTGGTCCCAACCATTTCAGATGAAGGATACTCAACCTGTAGTGTCCTTTGTGTAGGACAAACAACAGCGTCTAGGATGCAAGATTACATGCACATTCAGAAGTGGTTTAACCAATACAAAACTAGACACAGATTTAAACAACAAAGATTTGTTTTACGTTCTCAGAGTTAACAGTAACAGTGTTAAGATTTACTTCACTGCCTGCTGCATCTCAGGCAAGGCACAGAGACCTCCTGCTCTAAGCAGGGGACATGAACAGCTGGATGAGGCCACAGGCAGACACAGAGGGTAGAAAGCACCCACCAGTGCCAGGTCAAAGTGGCTGGGTGTCACCACAATGGTGACTAGTCTGTTTCAGAGCACTCTGTCACCTGGGCAGTGTGGGCCAGAAGGGCCATGTCTTCTACATATCAATACCCGGATATTGATCCAGGCAAGAGGTTCCATTTCCCTGTTTTGTGATCCTGGTTTTGTGTTCACATGGCAGGGACAACCAAAGCCCTACCGTCCTTGTCCTTCTAAGGGCCATGGCCTTACAGAGACCATGGCAGAGACTAGGGATGGCAAGGGACTTGGGGGAATCTCCAGGATGTCTGGCCGCCACAACCACAAAGGTTAGGACATGGCACCATGTGGGTGCATGAGGAGATGGGCAGGAGGATGGGCAGGTAGGCAGAAGCGTCCCAGGTGGTGTTAGCAGGGTTAGAGCATGCCAGGCCGGATTCTGGTCAGCACTGTCTCTTACCACTGAAATTTATCAAGTGAGTGTAGAAGAATGACTCTCGATGAAATTTTTCTATGTCCAATATGGTGGGTCCCTCAAGGCTACTTCTCAGGGTTTTCTTGGAACCACTTTTGTCTGCAATGAGGGACTCTAGCATAGTTCTCACCATGTAAAGCTGTATTATCCAAGGAGATATTTGTAGGGGAAAAAAATATAAATGGTACATTAGTTACATCAGATGGGAAGATCTATAGAAGAAGAACTGCTCCACTACACCTCACCTAAGTCCCATGCCCACAATCAGCCTGCCACAGACAGGCTGTCCAGAGGGCCTGGGTATCCACATAGCCAAGATGCTGCTTCTTAGAATGAACTATGTGTAGAGGAGCAGCTCGCCTCCGTGCCATAAGCATCAACAAGAAAAACAAACGATGTCTTACCACCAAAGGTTAAAAGAGGTGGATAGGCGTACGACTGCCTCAGAAACGCGTTTACCACATGCAAGAGCCTTTCCATGCCCAGAGACTTGAGCTGCCTCAGCAGCTCGGCAGAGCTCAAGGACTCAGCCATAGTGCGCACCAGGTAGAGCTAGACATGGACAGACAGGGAAGGAGAAGCGGGAGAGAGCCGTTAGTCACATGATGCACAGGTCTGGGTGGGGGACACAGGGACAGGCAAATGGAATGGAAGAGCAGAGGGCAGTGATATGTCTCACACAGACCCCAAGAATAGCCAAAAGCCTTCCTCCTGATCTTCAAGAGGTTCTGTATAGTCCCAGCCGTCTGTGCTTTGCTGGTACGTTTCTATATAGAGATTATGAAGCCTCTAAGAGAGACGTTTAAGAAGCACACGTTCCAAAAGCAGAGGAGCATGTAAGTCAGTGAGAAACACCTCAAGAAAGGCTTACGTACATCAGAAGAGAAAGCAGCAACGGTGGCTTTAGACCATGACAAAGGAAAGCAACATTTCATTTGTAGGAACATTCAATTTATAGATTCAACAATGAAAATTACAGTCATACATTTAAACATGAATAGAGAAACACAGAGGTGCTGGTACATGTCTGCACTTCAGGGAGAAAGAAACAGGAAGACTCTGAGTTTGAAGCGAATTCTGAGCAATACAGTGAGTACCAGGCCAGCCAAGGCTGTAAGACGCTGTCTTTAAAAACAGAAAAGTGGTGCTGGGTGTGGTGGAGCATCTTATGATCCCAGTACTCAGGAGGTGGTGGCAGTACCATCACAAGTTTGAGGCTAGCCTAGGGTACATGAGACCCTGTCTCCAAAAAGCAAAAAGGAAACAATGTAACTATGGAAACAGAGGCATATATTTTATAGACAGAAGTAGAAATGGCATCAAATCACTGCTGCAGTTAACTGAACAAACCAGATACTCATAGGAATGTCTCAGTTAAGGTTTCAAATTCAGTTGGGCAGGGTACAGGAGACAAGAAGAAAAGCCTGAGGCAGAGCAGGATTTGCCTGAGCAGAGCAAGCAACCACTACTTGAGTTCTGCCTCATCTGCCCCCCTCCATAGCCCAGTTCTAGGATAAAGATGATGAGAACCTGTGTGCTGGAGGGTCCCACAGCACGGCGTGGCACCTTGATATCAAAGCCACTCTTAGGGTCCTTTTCGCCCCGCAGAGCTGGGTCATTGAAGGGTTCGTGCCCAGTCTCCCAGTCACATACAGTCTTCCTGATGGCCTGTAGAACACTAAACAACCCCATTGAGTCATCAGACAGGAATTTCTACAATCATAGCATCTCTTTACCTAACAAAGAGCCAACACAAAGAAAATACCTCTGGCTGAAGTAACATGGTAAGAGTTCTTTAAGGTGCTATTATTCCCAAAAAACTTACCTCAACTGTAGTTTGCACCAGTTAGCCAGGAAACAAGGTTAACATCTTGAACACAAGCCAGGTGGCCAAGTCAGGGCAGGGAGAACAAAACTCTCCAAAGCCCACCCAAACAGCAAAGTTCTATCTGGCTGTGGCCAATTTTTCTGTGTGAGGAATGTGAAGTCATCACATAGCTCAGGAGATTGGATGTGTGCCTAGACTCATTGGAAATGGAACGTCCTTGCTAACAGGCTGTCCTGAATAAAGCACCACCTAAGGGTAGGTGGGGTACAAGGACTAGAGACATCTTATGATGACTCTGGTCAGCTCTTGTGGAAAGTTCTTGATAAAACCCAAAGTACAGTACGAATTCTATAGACTCTGGCTGGTGGGACAGACGCGATTTTTGTCAAGGGCAAGTACTTCTATATCCAATGTGTTCCAACAAAAGTGTCTTTTATTTGAAACACTGGAACAAGGAGAGTTCTGGATTTCACATCTGTTTGAGGTTAGAAATATTTGAATATAAGCAAATTTTCTCAGGGGACAAGATACAAGTCTCAATAGGCTAATCGTTTGTTTATATACAAATTATACTTACAGCCAGATGGCAATTTTATACACTATTTTTAAATAATTTTCTCCATAAACTTATCTAATACAGGATGCAATTTTCTGTAACAGCATCATACTGTCATTTAAAAAGTTTTGGATTTATAAGATTCAATAGTATAGTATGTCTATTATGTGTAAGGATACATGATGATCCCTAACACCACACACACACATACATATATGTACATGTGCTCTCTCTCTCTCTCTCTCTCTCTCTCTTTCTCTCTCTCTCTCTCTCTCTCTCTCAGACTTTTGGAGTAACAGAATGACACACAGCACAGAATTTTGTTAATGCGTAAAACTATGTAGTAAGTGTGCCAACTGTAAAGCAAAAACAACACTATATATTCCTGAACTCTGATAGGTTTCACTTGCACGTTTCTCTGAAAGTCAAGTTATGTAAAAAGCTCACATTAGAAACTTGCAAGATCTCTAAGTTTTACCATATCTAGGTCATTTTGCCAGACTTGTAGGACAATCTAAAAGCAAACTGCTAAAGATGGCATATCTATCTGGGAGAGGGAGACAAGTATGGGGCCTTATATCCCTAAATACCTGGTGACTGGAATATTCTCTTGAGGCTGGGTCTCCAAACTCCTTAATACTCAGTAGTCAACTAATTACCGTTATTCAGGTTATTAACTGGACCCACTACATTCTGTGTAGATGTAATTCATCAAAAATATGACTAGGAGGGCTGGAGAGATGGCTCTGAGGTTAAGAGGACTGGCTGCTGTTCTAGAAGTCCTGAGTTCAATTCCCAGCAACCACATGGTGGCTCACAACCATTCACATTGGGATCTGGTGCCCTCTTCTGGCTGGCAGTCATACATGCAGACAGAATACTATTTAATAAATAAATATAGATAGATAGAGAAATAGATAGATAGATAGATAGATAGATAGATAGATAGATAGATAGATAGATAAAGAAATAAATCTTTTTTTAAAATATGAGCCTGCCTGAACCTAAGCTCCATCCATTCTTTTGGGGCTCTGAGGGAGGGGTGTGGGAGGCTGACCTCTGGATGACGTTCTTCTTCTTCTTGATGGCCTGTCGCAGCGGTTCCCTGAGGGTCACCTGAGAAAAATCTTGAAGTGCAGCATAAACAGTGTGCCTGATGGCATGATTGAACACACTCTCCATCCTGCCCATCAGCACCTGCAGGCCTTTGATCATGGCAATCACCTGTAAGGACACTGCTTTCAGTGGTTGAAGGGAGACAGACCTTCACTGCTTGAGAGGTCCCTTTTTCTCCTGCAGATCTTCCCCTGGCTCCCTTCCTTTCACAAAGCTACCTCTCCCATCAGCATCGTTCCCCAGGCAGAAGACTCGGTGGCTCCGGCTCCATGCCTACCTGGGCTGACCTCATCTCATCCCACCATGAGTGCCCACAGAGCACAGTGCATCTGACTCAACGACACGCTGTCCATCCCTGATGGACTTCAAATGCACAAGGAAACACCCAAAAGACAAATATGCAAGGAATCAGAAAAGGAAAAATATGTTATAGAGTTTGAATATTAAATCTCTCCTGTTAAACAAGAATGGGACATTGACTTAATACAAATGGAACAGGCCTCAAAAAAAAAAAAAAATGAAGTCGACTGCTTGCATTCTGATTTTTGTGATAGCTCCATAGGAGTTACTATACATCTCCCTCAAGTAACATATAGGGTTTCCATGTGTTCACTATGGAGAACTAGGTTATTTAAGATTTATTTATTTATGTATATGAGTGCTCTATTTGCATGTATGTTTTCATGACAGGTTGTAAGCCACCATGTGGTTGCTGGGAATGGAACTCAAGACCTCTGGAAGAGCAGCCAGTGCATTTAACCCCTGTAGCCCCTGCTGCAGAACTATTAAATGAATCTATATTGCATTTCTGATTAAAACAGAATAAAAAAAAGAAACCTTTACTTTTAAAAAGTGCACAGGGGAGAGTGGGTCTGGGAGGGGTAGAAAGAGGGCAATGTGATGGAGATGTAACTTGAAGTAATAAACAAACAAACAGTGCATAGGGCAGCAGCCAGAGAGATGGCTCAGCAGGTAAGAGCACTGACTGCTTTTCCAAGGGACCTGGGTTCAATCCCCAGCACTCATATAGTGACTCACAACCATCACAACTCCAGCTTCAAGCCCAATGATCTCTTCTTGACTCCACAGACAACAGACATACAAGTGGTACACAGACATGCACGAGGGCAAAACACCCATATACATAAAATAAGCAAAATCAACTAAAGAGCACATGGGAAGTATATCTGAACAGAAATGAATGCACTGTGTATTTAAAGAAGCAAAGGAAGCATAGCTTTGATTATGTACATTAGAAACGCAAAGATTGAAGGCAATAGCCATGAAATGGTTATCACGAACTTAGAAAAAGAACAGCAAACTGTGCCACGAAAAGTATATGGGAAGAAATATTTGTGTGTGTGTGTGTGTGTTTGTGTGTGTGTGTGTGTGTGTGTGTGTGTGTATGTTTATAACTTTATGTACAAAACACAAAAATATTATTAAAACAGCAGATAACTCCAATATGAGTGATCAGCAAAGACAAAAGTGACTTAGTAAACAAATAATAAAAACTGACAGATGAGCTGGGTGGTGGTTGTCCTTGCCCTTAATCCCAGCACTTGGGAGGCAGAGGCAGGTGGAGTTGTGAGTTCAAACCCAGCCTGGTCTAGAGAGCTAGTTCCAAGACAGTCGGGGATACACAAAGAAACTCTGCCTTCAAAAACCAAAAAGAACCAACCAAACAAACAAAAAAACCTGACAAATTTCCAGCAGGACTTGCCATGGAAAAAGAAATAAGCTCCTGATATAGATGATCAGATTGAGAATAAAAAGGTATGTATTACCACAGGAATATCAGAAAACTGGAGCAACCACAGAAACCAATACAGTAAAGGGGAGCAGGAGGCAGAGGGAGGAGCCCCAGAAAGAGGAATAACAGGTGCTATGAAGAAGCAATGGGAATAATGGGAGGTGTGCGGGAGTGTATACATCTGTATGCATTTAATACACACACACACACACACACACACACACACACACACACACACACACACACACTTAAATAAAATGAAGTAACATCAATCATTTGGGGTGATAAGGTTCCCTGCAAGAGCCACACACAAGAAACTTCTTTCTGAATTGTTGGCCAAGGGATTCCAAGACAACCCTCCCCCATACAAAACAACATAGACTATTGTCATTGCCTTTGGTTGCCTCCTTAATTTGAAGTTAAGTCCGACATCACATCTTTGGACACAGGACTTGGAAGAACTGAGATGAATCAGAGCTGAAGCCTTCTCCTAAGGCCTAGCTCTCAAAGTTCCAGGAGAAAACCACAGGTCACGCTTGCCAGAAAACCATGTAGACTGTCTGTAGACTCTCTCCGTTCTGTTCACCCAGACCCTATTCCCAAGTCTCATCCCTAGTGCTGCAAAAGAACACCAGCTGCAGCCTTCCTTCTCCTCCTAACCTTCCTCTCCCAACTTTTTACTTTATCCCAGACCCCAACTCCAGCAGGCACCCTCTGCTAACCTAAGGGCAGCTTCTCCCAGAGCAACAAGCTGGCTGAAGGCAGACCCACATGTCTCTAACAGCTCTTGAGATCCAATTCCCCCAGTCTCATCCCCAGCTCTGTAGCTGAAACCCTGTTGTGGTCTCTCTCCCTTTTCTCTCTGACCCTATCCCCAGTGGATCACAAAGACTCTCCTCGCCAACCTTTCTTCCCCCAACTCATCCCAGTTAGCAAGCCTCCAAACCCCGGTAGGCATATCCTGTGAACAGAAAAGCTCAACAGGAAAGAAAAAGAGGCAGCACACAGCCAATCATACTCTCCAAAAAGCCAGAGAGGAAACAGAAACCAGGAAAACAAACAACCCCCCTAACAAAGGCAAATCTAGAAATCAGCACCAGACCTGCAATCATCCCAAATTGACAAGCTGAGATGCCAGTGTGAAAACAAAATGAACAGCAAGCAGGGCGATATGTCTCCACTGGAGCCCAGGCATCCTACCACAGCAGGCACGAGTATTCCAACACAGCTGAACCATAAGAAAATGACATTAAAGCCAACTGCATAAAGATAATAGAGGTCCATAAAGAGGAAATGAATAAATTCCTTAAGGAAATCCAGAAAAACACCAATAAACAATTGGAGGAAATTAATAAATCCAATAAAGAGAGCCAAGAAAACACAAACAGCTGAAAGAAACAAAATTGTTGAAGACCTGAAAATGGAAATAGAAAAAAAGAAAACACAAACTAAGGGAATTCTGGAGATGGAAAATTTAGAAATACGAAAAGTAACTACAGATACATGTTTCACTAACAGAATATAAGAGATGGAAGTCTCAGGCGTTGAAGATATGAGAAGAGAAATTAATACATGAGTCAAAGAAAATGTTAAGTCTAAAAACCTCCAGGAAATTTGGGACACTATGAAAAGACCAAACCTAAGAATAGTAAGAATAGGCTGGGTTTGGTGGTGCACACCTTTAATCCCAGCACTCGGGAGCCAGAGGCAGGCGGATCTCTGTGAGTTCAAGGCCAGCCTAGTCTACAGAGTGAGTTCCAGGACAGCCAGGCTGTTACACAGAGAAACCTTGTCTCAAAAAACCAAAAAAATAGTAGGAATAGAAGAAGAATCCCAGTTCAAAGGCCCAAAAATGTTTTCAACAAAACCATAGAAGACAATTTTCCTAACCTAAAGGAGGTGCTTATAAAAGGCACAGGAAGCTTACAGAACACCAGAGAGATTGGACTAGAACAGAAAGTCCCATTGCCACACAATAATCAAAACACTAAGTATACAGAACAAAGAAAGAATATTAAAAGCTTGCAAGGGAAAAAGATCAAGTAACATATAAAAGGCAGACATATTAGAACTGCGCTTGACTTCTCAATGGAGTCTCTAAAGGCCAGAAGGGCCTGGACAGACATGTTGCAGACTTGAAGAAACCACAGTTACCAGCCCAGACTTTTATACCCAACAAAACTTTCAATCACCATAAAGGAAAAAATAATATACTCCAAGGTAAAGTCAGGTTTAAGCAATATTTCTCTATGAATCCAGACCTACAGAACGTGCTACAAGGAAAACTCCAATGTAAGGTTAACTACACACATGAAAACAAAGGAAATAAGTAATTTCACATCAGCAAAAGTACCCACCACCACCACCACTAACAACAAAATAACAGGAATTAACAATCATTGGTCATTGATATCTCTCAATATCAATGGTCTCAATCCCCCAATAAAAAGACACAGATTAACAGAATGGATAAGAAGACAGGACCTTCTGCATCCAAGAAACACACCCCAATATCAAGGCTAAACACTACCTCAGGGGAAAGGGTTGGGAAAAGATATTCCAAGCAAATAGACATAAGCAAGCTGGTGTAGTCATTTCAGTATCTAACAAAATAGACTCCAAACCAAAACTGATCAAAAGAAATAAGGAAGGACACTATATATTCACCAAAGGAAAAATTCACCAAGATTATGTGTCAATTTTTAACATATACGCTCCAAAAAAATCCACCAAGATATGTCAATTTTTAACATCTATGCTCTAAACACAAGGGCCCCCAAATTTGTACAAGGAATACTAATACTTAAATCACACACTGATAGTGGGAGACTTCATTACCCTATGTTCACCAATGCACAGGTCGTCCAGACAAAAATTAAACAGAGAAATGCTAGAAATAACTGACGCGATAAACTAAATGAACCTAATATATTTACAGAACATTTTACCCAAATAGGAAAGAATGTACCTATTAATGGAACAGAATACACTAAATCTTCACCCTGATAAGCAATTGACTTTCAACAATCAACAAGGAGCCAAAACAGTTCAATGGGGAGAGACTACCCTTCCATTAAACCCTGGGATAACTGGATATTCACATGCAAAAGAATAAAGTGGGGTCCTTTACAGGGACAGTTAGTGTAACAAGCTTGGGATGATTATACCCTTGTGTATTAAGAAAGGACTGTAGCTGGAAATATGGCTCAGTAGTTAAGAACACCTGGAGATCCTTGCAGAGGACCGGCATTTCCAGCTTTCGCGTCAAGTGGCTCATAACCACCTGTTAGCTGCAGCTCCAATGGATCTTAAAGACCTCTTCTGACTACACAGACAACCCCCTTTCATACACATTTGGCATTCATTCACAGACATATACACAGAAATAAAAATGTAATAATAATTTAATAATAATAATAAATCTTCAAAAAAAGGAAGGTCTACCTATTGGTCACTAAGCTGATGAGGTACCTCATTAACTTCTAAGTAAAAATCCCAAGCAAATCATTAGATAAATTAATCCAGGAATAAATATAAAGACAGCATAGTATAATCAAGATGAGTTGGTAAAAGAAATATAAGGGTAGTTTAACAATCATACCTAAAAAGAGAATGTTTATTTAGAATATATAAAGAACTCTTATAATTAAATGACAAATCAATTTAAAAAATAGGTAAAGATTCTGAATAGAGATATTTCCCAAAGAATATATAGTAATAGCTAATAACTACAAACAGACAAACACAGAAATGAAGCTGACACACTATTTGTGGATTTTGTGATTGTTTAAGTAGAAAACTCTCCCTTGCAACAAACAAAGCAAAAGAAACAAACAAAACCAAAAAACTAGGGCCAGGTGTGATGCTGCACACCTTTAATTCCAGCACTCAGGAAGCAGAGGCAGGCAGATCTCTGAGTTTGAGGCCAGCCTGGTCTACAAAGTGAGTCCAGGACAGCCAGGGCTTGTTACACAGAGAAAAACTGTCTCGAAAAACCAAAACCAAACCAAACCAAACCAAAAAACTATGAATGCTTCATTATAACTAATGAGGTTAGACATATTGGCAGACACAAAGAAAAATATTTAAAATTTACATTATAAATAGTTACTTGGAAAGAGCCAACACATATACACACACACATCCCCTCTCCCCCCAATAATAAAAAAATAAAACTAGAATTACTAAATTTGTCCATTAGAAGGCCCACAAAAAAATTAATGAATAAGAAAGGAAGGAAAAAAGGAAGCTTAAGATTAACATGTCACAGATTAGTTAGTGCCAGTAAAGAATTAGTAGCCGTTATGAATAGGGAACAACCAGAGCCTGCCATATGGCTCACCTCTCACGGGGCAGAGACCAAACCCCAGTTTCTCACTTGGCTTCCCACTTCTGAGAAACCCTTCTCCACTCACAAGCTCTCATGGAGGGGCTGGCCTCCTGCACCTGACAGGCTGCCAAGGCCTACCTAAGCAACTAACAGCTGCGCTCCCTCTGATGGACACAGTAGCTGCCCGCCATACAGGCAACGGCGCCAAATGACAGTCTCTTCGTTTTCCCTTTGCCTTTGAAAGGCAACGCTCTCAGCTGCACAGGGAACAGGAAGCAGACAGATAGTCTCACCTCCACCAGCGCAAACTTCTCCTCCGTGGTGTAGTTGTAGCGTGTGGCACGCTCATACTCCTCAGCATTGTCAGGACAGTCCTTGTTGGAGTACTTGTCAGTTGGGTGTACAAGCTTCCAGGAATACTTACGTGGTAAAAAAGAGAAAAGGTATTCCAGACTGAGAGCAAAATACTTGACTTTGGACTGACAAGACCATGGCTGACTCCACTAAGAGGTGAGCCTTTAAATGTAAACTGCTTTCTGAAAAACACACACTCTCCCTCCCACCACCCCCTTCTCTCTCTTTCTCACACACACCCTCTATTATCTCCACAAAAAAAAAAAAAAAAAAAACCCAGCCAACACTCAGTCATATAAGCCAAGCTTAAGAACTAACCCAGGCAAATGTCCAAATAATTGTCTGCTAAATAAGTAAGACTTTAGGCAACTTCTTTGTATTTAAAACAAAAATTTGCCTCTCAAATGACCATGTACTCTGCCAATTAAATCATTTTTATCTGACTAAACTTTTAAAAGGGAAAAATACATGGAATTTACAGTCATTTAAATTTTTATATGTTACCAGAAACAATTTACTAAACCTTGAAGATACAAATGGTTACAACTCCAAAGAATAAAATATTGGCCGGGTGTGGTGGCACACGCCTTTAACAACAGCTTTTGAGAGGCAGAGGCAGGTGAATCTCTGTAAGTTCGAGGCCAGCCTGGTCAACAAAGGTAATCCTGGACAGCCAGGGCTGTTACCCAGAGAAACCCTGTCTCAAAAAAACAAACAAACAAAAAGGTAAAATATTGGTCAAAAGAAAAGAGTGAGAGCTGGCACAGGATATGGCAAAGGCACTTGCCACAGAGCCCAGTGACTGGAGTCTGACTGCTGGTAATGGTCTTGCCAATGCAAGTTGACCTCTAACCCCCACAGTTTTATTTATATCTAAAAAGATGAGGCCCTTTATATGACACTGATAAGTTCTAGAGAAGAAGCACTTCTAAGCAACTGGGAGTGGCGATATAGTAACTCAAATTTCCGACACATGAAGAATGTCCTGCCTACCACTTCCATCACGTGAGCACTCCACTGTGACAGCAGCTGCAGGCCCTGCAGAGCCAGGTCAAAGAGCTTCCGGTACTCAGCATCCGTCTTCTGGGCTTCCTGACGGCCAGACCCTGTGACTACCTAGGGCACATAGGAAAAGGCATTATGAGTCCCCACCTAGCTTCCCTCTGGACGCACTGCTGTGCAACACAGCTCTCTGGGAATGACATCACCCTTGCCCTCTTGAGCTCCTGAACTCTCTCAGGAGACCTATTAACATTCGTGAGGGCTGTGTGGAGAGGTCACTGGAGGCCCTGCTCCTCCCATCAGGCACGTATGCAGTTAATGGCTACTGGATTCAGTCATACGTAACTATCTGTAAACCATCCATGTTACTGCAAGTACCTCAGTTAAACTTATTAGTTAATGAAACTAGACTTGGATAGAATTGCTCCTTTGGTTTGTATTAGTGCAATACCCGGAAGAGACATTTGCTCATCTCCCCAAGGAAAGCTCACATAGTATCCAGAAATCCTACTCTAGAAATTTATTTCAAAGCCACATATGCAAAAAAAAAAAAACCAAAAAAACAATAACAACAACAAAAAAAACCCACAAAATGAGCAGAGTCTGAACATAGTCCCCTTCCTGCTGTACATACAGCTAACTGACTTGAACTCACTGCCAATCTACATCTACTTCCTCAGCGCTTGGGGTTACAAGTCTGAACCTTTTCAGTTTTTGTTCTCTTGTTTTGTCTCATTTTGACTGCATGGCCTAGGAAAAGGGCCTCACACATGCCGGATACTCTTGTGCTTGAGTTATAAGCTCAGTCCCCTGAGCAGACCTTTGTACAATCGCCCTTTGAATACATGAAAAGATGCTCAACAGTATTAGTCAGAGGACAACTTAACTCCAAACCCTTTGAGACCTGACTGTGCTCTGACCTAAGTCACTTCACAATACCAGAAACAGTGTTTACTCAGGTTGTGCTTTACCCTAATAAACTTCATCTTACAAGCAGCAGTTGCCTCTGCTTTGAGTGCAAACACAGCAACAGGTTGACTCAGACACTTAGTCGACACATAAATCTGTACAGCTATACCTACAAGTAACAGATTCCTAAAAGTAAAAAGGGTGTCATCCCATAAACTTGCCAAAGTACATTAAATCATGAGTACATGGATTACTCAAAATCATATAGGAAAACCAGGACTGAGAACTTAGCTGACCACACCAGACCAAGGAAAGACCTCAACTCCCTCACCTAGATCTCGTAAAGAGGTGGATACAGATACATTCCTACACCATAGGAATAGCCTGCATAGACTTGTCACCTGACCTGTCAACAGATGGACAACTGTCCCAGGGGTTTCAGCTCAGTTTGGTCCCCGTGGTTAACATGGCCTACACATCCAACCATCCATTTATTTGTCCATCTGGAACTGCTACCTCCTCATTAATCTGGACCTTCCTGCCCCCTGCCTCTACATCCTCCAAGGCCCTGAACCTTGCTTCTACAGCTTGACCCAACCCTGCAGCTCAGCTCAAATCTGTGACCCAGCAGCACAGCTCTGCAGAAGTGCCTCCAGCTGACCCCAAACAGGGCTCACTGTCTGACCCCACAGTGAGCACTTTGCATCTCTACCAAACTTGGGATTGCCTCCAGTCAGGCTTCCTTTCCTGAAACTACCTGAACTCCGGTGTAGCCTCTTTTACCCTCCGTTAGCTATTCTGTAGCCTACATCTATACAAACATGTATATAGAGGTACAATGACAATGTGTTATAATGTGATCTGGGAATTAACATTAACAAACTAAGATCAGAATAAAAGAACCACAGCTATCCATGGCTTTGGAACTTCACAGCAAGATGCTTTCAGTGAAACTGACAATTTGTAAATGTATCATTCAGTAAGTTCTAACACTGAAAAAAGACACGAACATGTTCATCTATGCTCCTGACATAGCACACTTATAACAAAACCATAACCAGAAACCACTTCAGATTCACAACAGTCAAGGTCAAAAACAAAAATACAGATGTGGTGCCAGCATGCAGGAATCCCAGCACTCAAAGGGCTGAGGGTTCATGACTACCCACAAAAAACCCTTATCATCTTCCTATAAAGATACAAAGCTGGACAATGGTGATGCACACCTTTAATCCCAGCACTGGGAAGGCAGAGGCAGGAGGATCTCTGTGAGTCCAAGGCCAGCCTAGTCTACAGAGTAGACAGCCAGAACTACACAGAGAAACCCTGTCTTAGAAAAACAAAAACAAAAAAGCAAATTAAAAAAAACAACAACAACATAAAAAGAAACTACCACAGAACCTAGGAAGAAGACAGGAAATGAATGCTATAAAATGCATTTAACTGGGGCTCTCAATTCCTCCAGATGTTCATATCATTTAAGAGTTTCCTATTAATTCATTTTACAAACACGGCCTGAAGTCATGTGGAGCTGAGATCCACTTCTCATTTCTACACTGCAGGCTGGACCAGCTGCAGAAATCATAGTTTAGTGGCACCTCAGCACTGGGCCATGGCGGAACTATGGCAGTTCCTAGACAGGCTATCTCCTGGGAGCAGCAGACAACCTGAGACATTTGGAGAAGCAGGCTTTTTCAGTCACTTAGGTTCCATTACTAGTGTTCCAAATCTTGCAGTGTATATAGCCAGAGAGCAGAGGTGTTCTCCACTTGTGTTAACTGTACTCCTATGAGCCTGAAGAACCAACCAGTTCCCAAAAACACACTAAGACCTGCATTCCTCCCAGTCAAACATACAAGCTGTGACTGCATTGGGGCCTTGACACCAGTGGATGCTCACTAAAATCAGAAGTGGCTTCCATGCTCCTTCTGGCCAGACAACCCCCCCCCCCCACACACACACACACACACACACACTCACACAAGGCTGTAACTACCTTCGGGCTTATCCCATAAGCCTAGTAGCCATGGTGGGTAGGAAAAGAATATGAGTGTCCAAAAGAAGGTCCTGGCTGGGAAGAATTATAAAGGCCCCATTTCTGTGGGCCCTCTCTTCCTAACTCAACTCTAGGCCCACACTTCCCAGACAGCACCTACTTAGGGACCAAGAGTTAAACAGATCCCTGAGAGGTTGATAAAGGTACCACAGACTGTTAACAAAGGTCAGAAGCTTCCTAGGCTTTATCCCTACCTTCCTAATTTGAGATGAAGAGCTGGGAGGGAGACAAAGGCCTGATAGGTTTCTTTACCCACCAGTAGGGCCCCTTACATGCAGACCGGTCCAACAAGTTCAAGGCTAAACCAGAACATTTACCACACCCCCCTTTTTTCACATTTACCCAAAGTTGTGGTATATAAGCTTCCCTTTGTTTAAACTGACCAACCCTAAATAGGGTAGGAAGATTCCCCCATTTCAACACACCAAGAACCCTTAAAATCTTTACCCCTTGAAGAGAAACCAACTCCAGAGTCCTTCCTCTGCTTTATAGTGAATCCTTCTGTGTGCCTTGCTGTTGTATGTGTGTTCATCTTTTAATAAAAGTGTTGTCCACTGGCTGATTATGTCTGAGATTTCCCCTGATGCTACTTGTGCTTGGTTTTTCCTGACTTTTAATTCTTAAACTGGCAGAAAAAATGAACCCAATCCAGATCCACAGAGGATGTGCCCTGTACCAACCTGGAGGCTCCAGTTACTTTAGGCCTTGGGACCAACTTCCCTTCTAAACATGACAAGGCCCACAGACCAGAAGGCCTCGTCTCTGCCCTGACAATCTCCCTCTCCATCTGGTTTCTACTGCTCCATTCTCTTCTTAGTTTTTCTTTTGGAATCCCTATCAGGGTTTCATCTTTCTTGTCTTCTTTTCCCCTTTCTTCTGGCCCTGCCCCTTTCCCCTCCCTCCCTCCTACCCCCAACCCCCTTTTCACTGAGACTTACACTCAATAGTCATATGTGCTGGACACATATTCTACCAGTCCCAGCCTCTGGTGTTTTCCTGCTGTAAAGCTGTATTGTATACGTCTGAGCAGATATAGACAAGACTACATGCACTGATTCATCAATTATCAGAGTTCTTTTGTTTTTTAAGTATTTCGGTTTGAGCTTGGCAGGATCTTCCCCTATCTAGGTTTGGTCAATATAAAGAAATGAATTTTTAAAATTCGACATTTTCAAACACAATTAATGTTAATACCTGAGCATGAAAGAATAAAAGCAACACTTAAGTGTGTACGTGGCTCTGGGTGTAGCCTAAAGGGAACAGTAGGTGTGTACCTCACTATTGCTGTAGCGTGCCAGCTCAGAGATGAAGCGCATGTGGTCCTCTCGGATCTGGATCATCTGCTCACAGATGTTGTACTGTGGGCTGCTGCTTGAGGATGTGCAGATCCACCTGGGCACGGAGAGAAAGCCCTGTGTGACCTGAGGCAACAGCGCAGTGCCTAGGCTCAGCATCAGCTGCAGCAGGAGAAGACACCGTTGTGGTGCTAGGACCACTGGACGAGTTTTACATTCTCAAACGAGTCTTTCAAGGAACGTTTGACAGAAATCATCTGAGGCCTATGAAACCTGAACGTCTTTCACTAGGAGAGGAGTGCTGACCCCTGAGGGTCAATGTGTCTGATGAGAGATGCAATGTCTGAATCACAGCTAAGTGGTAAACACAGGTTGGTTATGGGCATGAGGGCTCCACCAATCACTAAAAACACTGGAGAAATCCAACGGGCGATGTGAAATGGACGATAAGTAAGGTTGTGTTCAAAAGGTAAGTTGTAACAGTAAGCTACAGAACCCTGACAGCTGAGATCACTCTCTGCATAGCAACAGAGAAGCACTTCAGGATCTACACGCCACAGCGTCTCTGCGACATCTCTTCCGGTCATCATCCATTAAAAAGCACTTAAAAGTAGTCTTCAGCCCTAGGGGCTGTACAAACATCGGCCTGGATTGGTTCAACCCTCAGTGATCATCTGTAAGCCATATTAATATACATGTATGTCCCCTACTCCTCTCCTGGCTTAGTTGAAAAGCATGTTACACCACACCACTGGCTCCAGAAAAGTATTCTTATATTCTCAACTAGGACTGTGTAGTAGACATCTTTAGAATGGTAAAACAATTTTAAAGTCTGTGCTGTCCAACTTACTAAGGAAATAAAAATGTTTGGTGCTTTAATCAGTGAGTTCAAACATTAACAGCCACATCTGGCAAGGGCTACCATATGGGACATTTGTTTTCACACCCATGGGAATGTCAAAGTAACTACTTTAGTTAAGTAAATGCATGCTATGGAAGTGCCCAGAAGATCCTCCCAGAAGCTCTAGAGAATGGCTTATTCTCTCCCTACCGGGACTTATTCTCCTCATAGTGAGCGCTGGTCTTGATATATCTTGCCAGTTCTATTTGCATATCTCCAAAGAGTGGAACCACCTGTAGCTGCTGCATTCACATAACAAAAAGAAAGAGAGTGTTACAATGTACATCACCAAATAAAAAACTACAAGGAAAATAATGCTAAGTATTAGCTTGGGTTAAATAGAGCTGTAAATCATTCAATGTGAAATGTCTTTGAAAAAAATGAAATACACCGGGACAGTGGTGGCGAAGGCCTTTAATCCCAACACACTTGAGAGGCAGAGGCAGGAGGATCTCTGTGAGTTCAAGGCCAGTCTGGTCTACAGAGAGAGTTCCAGGACAGCCAGGGCTGTTAACACAGAGAAACCCTGTCTCAAACACCCCCACCCAAAAAGAAAGGAAAAAAAAACACAATTTAAGAAATAACACATAAGCCGGGCGGTGGTGGCGCACACCTTTAATCCCAGCACTCGGGAGGCAGAGGCAGGCGGATCTCTGTGAGTTCAAGGCCAGCCTGGTCTACAAAGCGAGTCCAAGACAGCCAGAGCTACACAGAGAAACCCTGTCTCGAAAAAACAAAAAAACAAAAAAAAGAAATAACACATAGAGAAATATGTTTAAAGACTTAACCTACCCTGTTGCTACAGACACAGCTGCATTTCTATATATTCATAACACTTAGAAGATGAAAATTTATAGGCAGTTTACAATAAATCCAGATAGTCATCAACAAATGATGTATAATACCTCAAAGCAAAAATTCTACCCTTAAAAAAATTCTAGGGAGGATCCAAGATGGCGCCGACCATAGAGCAGTGCATCTGAGTAGTAGGTGAATGAGATTAGTCATTGTGGAGTGAATGTGAGGTCCCCTAGCCTACAGTGAAGCACAGACAGTGTCTGAATGCCCACAGCGAACATTGAGACCGGTCACCAGGTAAAAGAGCCCACGCAGTTCCCGGGAACACAACCCTGAGATCAGCCAGCTCCGTCACCTGTCTGGAGAGGACCTCTGGCTAGAGATCTAGCCCAGGAGCGGATCCAGCCCACGGCTCCAGCCACAGACCAGCGGCCCCGCCTGTCTGCCTGATATCCAGCCTGCACTCGAGCCGCACCACAAGAGCAAAGGTAAGTGAGATTATTTTTTTCCGGAGTTTCCAAAATGGTGGCACAGTGTGCACTGTAGCGGAAAGGCAGAGACCTAACCCAGTCACAGCAAAGCAATTAGGAGCCAAGACTGCCTGCAAACAGAGCCCGGGACAGTGTGTTCTCCACAAATACTGGGGCGGGTGGGTCACTCACCCTAGCACCCAAGCATCTGAGGCAGTCAGCAACAGGCGCACTGAGGCCGGCATCTGTTGTGGGTGGAGCTCCCTGCCTGCATAGTCAGCCCAGCTGGGGAGCCAGAACGACTGACTGGGTCAGTGAGAGGAGAACACAGACCCAACCACAGCTCTACCTGTCTTTCTGAGGAGACCTGTCAGCTCCCAGGTCCTCAGAGGCTAGCCCTCTCCCCACTCCAATCCCCTCTATATTGGTCCAATTGGGTCACAAGCAGTTGAGAGCAGCAGCCACCCTCCTCTCCGAGAGCCAGTCAGTCTATTACAGAAACCTGCCCACCATCTGGAGGTAAACACCAGGATCTCAGGATCAGCCAACCCCCAGGGCAGGGAGTTTTCCTGAGCACCAAGGTCAGGTAACAAAAGAAACAAACAGATAACACCTGGGTCCATCTGATGACAAAAGGTCAGCGCAAGAACATGGTAAAAACAAAACAAAACAATAGGATGTCTCCAGATCCTAGCAATAATGCTACAGACAACTCTGGACAGCTGAACCCAATTGAAGCAAAGGAAAATGACCTTAATCCTATGCTTATATTAATAATAGAAGGCCTAAGGGAGGAAATCAAATACCTCAGAGAGCAACAACAAAGTACTGCAAAGGAAGTGATGGAAATGAATAAAGCGCTTAAAGGAATGGAAGATCTGAAAAGGGAAGTTGAAGCAATGAAGAAAATCCAATCTGAGACATCCATAGAACTGGAAAACCTTAAGAAAAGAATCGGAACTACAGACACTAGCATCACCAACAGAATACAAGAGATGGAAGAAAGAATTTCAGGCTCAGAGGATAAAATTGAAGAAATGGATACATCTGTCAAAGAAAATGTCAAATCTAAAAACGTCCTGACACAAAACCTTCAGGAAATCAAGGACACAATGAAAAGACGGAATCTCAGAATAATAGGAATAGAAGAAAGAGAAGAGTCCCACCTCCATGGACCAGAAAATATCTTCAACAAAATCATTGAAGAGAATTTCTCAAATCTAAAAAAAGAGATGCCTATAACTGTACAAGAAGCTTACAGAACCCCAAATAGATTAGACCAGAAAAGAAAATCTTCCCGCCACATAATAATCAAAACACTAAATGTACAGAACAAAGAAAGAATTTTAAAAGCTGCTAGGGAAAAGGGTCAAGTAACATATAATGGCAAACCTATCAGAATCACACCTGACTTTTCTTCAGAGACTCTAAAAGCCAGAAGGGCCTGGACAGACGTCTTGCAGACCCTAAAACACAACAAATGCCAGGCCAGACTACTATTCCCTGCAAAATTGTCAATCAACATAGATGGAGAAAATAAGATATTCCATGACAAAGCTAAATTCAAACAATATCTATACACAAATCCAGCTCTACAGAAGATGTTAGAAGGAAAACTTCAACCCAAAGAGGTTAACTACACACAAGAAAGCACAGGAAGCAAATAGCATACCTGCAGCAAAAACAAAAGGAAAGAAGCTCACTCACACACTATTTCTACCAACATCAAGATGGCAGGAAGTAACAATCACTGGTCATTAATATCTCTCAACATCAATGGACTCAATTCCCCAATAAAAAGGCACAGGCTAGCAGAATGGATGCGAAAACAGAATCCCACATTCTGCTGTTTACAAGAAACACACCTCAGCAAAAAAGATAGACATTATCTCCAAGTAAAGGGCTGGAAAAAGATATACCAAGCAAATGGACCCAAGAAAAAAGCTGGAGTAGCAATTCTAGTATGCAACAAATTGGATTTTCAACCAACATTAATCAAAAGAGATGGGGAAGGACACTATATACTCATCAAAGGAAAAATCCACCAAGAAGAAATTTCAATACTAAACATCTATGCCCCAAATGTAAGACCACCCACATTCATTAAAGAAACACTACTGAAGCTCAAATCCCACATTGAACCTCACACATTAATAGTGGGAGACTTCAACACACCACTCTCACCACTGGACAGATCAACAATGCAGAAACGAAACAGAGAAATAATGAACCTCACAGATGTCATGAATCAAATGGACCTAATTGATATCTACAGAACATTTCACCCAAAAACAAAAGAATACACTTTCTTCTCGGCACCTCACGGAACCTTCTCAAAAATCGACCATATAGTCGGTCACAAAGCAAGCCTCAACAGATACAGGAAAATTGAAATCACTCCTTGTAACTTATCAGACCATCATGGAATAAAGCTAGGCTTCAACAGTAACAAAAACAACAGAGTGCTTGCAAAAACATGGAAACTGAACAACTCTCTCCTCAATGACCTCTGGATCAGGGAAGAAATAAAAAAAGAAATTAAAGTCTTCTTAGAACTCAATGAAAATGAAGGCACAACATACCCAAACTTATGGGACACATTGAAAGCAGTGCTAAGAGGAAAGTTTATAGCTCTAAGTGCCTTCAAAAAGAAACTGGAGAATTCCTATACTAGCCACCTAAAAGAACACCTGAAAGAGCTAGAACAAAAAGAAGCAAACACTCCCAAGAGGAGCAGACGAGAGGAAATTATCAAACTCAGGGCTGAAATCAACAACTTAGAAACAAAAAGAACAATACAAAGAATCGACAAAACCAAGAGCTGGTTCTTTGAGAAAATCAACAAAATAGACAAGCCCTTAGCTAAACTAACTAAAAGGCAGAGGGAAAATACCCAAATCAACAAAATCAGAAATGAAAAGGGGGAAATAACAACAGACATTCGGGAAATCCAAAGAATCGTTAGGTCCTACTTCAAAAACTTGTACTCCACAAAATTGGAAAATCTAAATGAAATGGACAATTTTCTTGATAGATTCCACCTACCAAGGTTAAATCAAGAACAGGTAAACAAATTAAACAGTCCTATAACCCTTAAGGAAATAGAAGAAGTCATTAGACGTCTTCCAACCAAAAAAAGCCCAGGCCCAGATGGTTTCAGCACAGAATTCTACCAGACATTCAAAGAAGAGCTAACACCAATATTCTTCAAACTCTTCCACAACATAGAAACAGAAGGAATACTGCCAAACACATTCTATGAGGCCACA
Source organism: Lophiomys imhausi (assembly GCA_907164525.1). NCBI lineage: Eukaryota > Metazoa > Chordata > Mammalia > Rodentia > Muridae > Lophiomys > Lophiomys imhausi. Next base: position 5,462,575 of record CAJQZJ010033026.1, on the reverse strand, counting down.
GTTACCCTGATACCTAAACCTCACAAAGACCCAATGGAGAAAGAAAGTTTCAGACCAATTTCCCTTATGAACATGGATGCAAAGATACTTAATAAAATCCTTGCAAACCGGATCCAAGATCACATCAAAAGTATCATACACCATGATCAAGTAGGCTTCATCCCAGGGATGCAGGGGTGGTTCAACATTAGAAAATCCATCAATGTAATCCACCACATAAACAAGCTGAAAGAAAAGAACCACATGATCATCTCATTGGATGCTGAAAAAGCTTTTGACAAAATACAGCACCCTTTCATGATAAAAGTCTTAGAGAGATCAGGGATACAAGGACCATACTTAAAAATAATAAAAGCAATTTACAGCAAGCCAATAGCCAACATCAAACTAAATGGAGAGAAACTTAAAGCATTTCCTCTAAAATCAGGGACAAGGCAAGGCTGCCCACTCTCTCCATATCTCTTCAACATAGTACTTGAAGTTTTAGCTAGAGCAATAAGACAACTAAAAGAGATCAAGGGGATACAAATTGGAAAGGAAGAAGTCAAAGTATCCCTATTTGCAGATGATATGATAGTATACATCAGTGACCCCAAAAATTCCACCAGAGAACTTCTACAGCTGATAAACTCCTTCAGCAAGGTGGCCGGATACAAAATCAATTCAAAAAAATCAGTAGCCCTTCTTTACACAAAAGATAAATGGGCTGAGAAAGAAATAAGGGAATCAACACCCTTCACAATAGCCACAAATAATGTAAAATACCTTGGGGTAACTCTAACCAAGCAAGTGAAAGACCTGTATGATAAGAACTTCAAGACCCTGAAGAAAGAAATTGAAGAAGATCTCAGGAGATGGAAAGATCTCCCTTGTTCATGGATAGGTAGGATCAACATAATAAAAATGGCAATCTTACCAAAAGCAATATACAGATTCAATGCAATTCCTATCCAAATACCAACTCAATTTTTTACAGATCTGGAAAAAACAATTCTCAACTTCATATGGAATAACAAAAGACCCAGAATAGCTAAATCAATCAGGTACAATAACAGAACATCTGGAGGTATCACCATCCCGGATTTCAAGCTGTACTACAGGGCAATAGTAATAAAAACAGCATGGTACTGGTATAGAAACAGACCAGTTGACCAATGGAATCGAATTGAAGACCCAGAAATAAACCCACACATCTATGGTCACTTAAATTTTGATAAAGAAGCCAAAAACATACAATGGAAAAAGGAAAGCATCTTCAATAAATGGTGCTGGTCTAACTGGATGTCAACATGTAGAAGAATGCAAATAGATCCATACTTATCACCCTGTACAAAACTTAAGTCTAAGTGGATCAAGGACCTCAACATAAATCCAGACACACTAACATTAATAGAAGAGAAAGTGGGAAAAAGCCTTGAAATCATTGGCACTGGTAGCAACTTCCTGAATAGAACACCAATAGCCCAGGCACTAAAACAAACAATCAATAAATGGGACCTTATAAAATTGCAAAGCTTCTGTAAGGCAAAGGACACTGTCCTTAGAACAAAACAGCAGCCTACAGAGTGGGAAAGGATCTTCACCAACCCAACATCTGACAGAGGGCTAATATCCAAAATATATAAAGAACTGAAGAAATTAAACACCAAAAAAATCAAATAACCCCATCAATAAATGGGGTACAGAGCTAAACGGAGAATTCACAGAAGAGGAATCTCTAAAGGCTGAGAGGCATTTGAGGAAATGTTCAACATCTTTGGTTATCAGGGAAATGCAACTTAAAACAACTCTGAGATTCCATCTCACACCTGTCAGAATGGCTAAGATCAAAAACTCAAATGATAGCACATGCTGGCGAGGATGTGGAGAAAGGGGAACACTCCCCCATTGCTGGTGGGACTGCAAACTTGTGCAACCACTTTGGAAATCAATCTGGAGATATCTTAGAAAATTGGGAATAAATCTACCTCAAGACCCAGCCATACCCCTCTTGGGCATATATCCAAAAGATCTGAAAAGAAACCAAAAGGACATTGCCTCAACAATGTTCATAGCAGCTTTATTTGTAATAGCCAGAAACTGGAAACAACCCAGATGTCCATCAACTGAAGAATGGATAAAAAAACTGTGGTACATAAACACAATGGAATACTACACAGCTATCAGAAATGAGAAAATCATGCAATTCAAAACCAAATGGATGGAACTAGAAAAGCTCATCCTAAGTGAGCTGACGCAGTCCCAGAAGGATAAACATGGTATGTATTCCCTTACAAATGGATATTAACCATACATCAGAGGATAACTATCCTACAACCCACACACCCAAATAGACAGGAACCTAGCATATCTATCCTAGGAAAAATTCTACCCACCAGTGAGTCATGGAATCTGCTGCAGGTTAGTGGAACCCCACACCCTAGATGGTGTGCCTTATCAAGCTCCAGTACGAGTGTAAGCTCTTGGGCCTCACATGACGCAAGATCTGAGGGAGTATGATATGTGAGGACCCACCTCATCTGAGGAGAAGGAGAGTACCAAGTAGAAGAACAAGGAGGGAGGGAGGGAGGAAGGGAGGGAGGGAGGGAAGGAGAGAGGGAGGGAAGGAGAGATGAAGGGAGGGGCCAAGAGAGGAGGAGGGAGGAAACTATGTTCTAGAAATAAATAATACTTTTTTAAGAAAAGAATTAATAAGCTTAAAAATATAATAAAAATACAATATAAAATTTTCAAACTATAATTTACCTTACTGGCATGAAAAGAAAATGGCCTTAATTTCAGATTAGAATGTTAGACTGCAGGTGGCTACAGAGATTACACAAACTTGATAGCAGCTTAAAAGTTCTTTTTTTTTGTTTTTTTGGTTTTTTTTTTTTTGTAGAGGTATAGGCTATTTCCATGGTTTGGCATTAAAAAGCAGGTAACAGATTTAAAACACTGTAAAGAAATTAAAGGTGACAGCTGTTCAACCTGGTTTTACAAACCTCCAAGAGTTGAAAAAACTTAGAGCTAAGGTAAAATAATGCATGGTGTTAGCCCATGCCTTTACCTCCAGCAGAGACAGGAGGATCACTATAGAGTTAGTTGTCTTATAAATTCTAGAGTTACAAGAAACAGGGTGGTGATGGTACACACCCTTAGTCACATCATTGGGGAAGAATACACCCTTAATCCCAACACACTAGAGACAGAAACAGGCAGATCTCAGAGCTCAAGGCCACCTGATACAAAACAAGCTCTAAACAGAGAAAAACTTTGATCCAGGGGTGGAGGAGCACATCTTTAATCCCATCAGTTGGAAACCACATGTCTTTGATCCCAAAATTTAGAATGCAGAGACAGGCACATAGGATTTGGAAAAATTTAAGTTTAAAAGCTACTTACAAAAGGCAGGCTGCAATTCAAACAAATTGTCCTTTGAGATCTCAAAATATATACACTAAAGGTTTGCTAGCTCCAAAATATCAAAATAATTTCTTCTTTAATCTGGATTGAAAGGTAATACTTTATATATTATCAAAAAACCAAATTTGCTCCAGGAAAAATATTACCTGACCCCCCCAAAAAAAGGTAATTGTCCCAGAGTTAGGATTAGGGCAGGGCCTGTTCTTATCTTTCCAGGAGATTTAAAGCATCCATTCAAGGAATCCAGGGACAACTGGACAACGGAAACCTCAGCAGAAAACAGATCAGACACCAAAGAAGACGAGTGGCCCAGATGATCCAGCCTTGCAGACTTCTTCAATAGCAGTTTCCTCAAAAGTCTATAACCACAACAACTCAAAATCGCTAAGATCGTTCAGCTCCACAGACTACTCCAGCCAGATCTTCAGTGAAGTTCTGAAGATCAGCTTCTGTCTATGAACTTCGTAGGACATCTAAATAGCTGAGCACAAAGGGACTGAACATCAAATGATTCTATTAACATTTTTAACCATTTTTCCATTCTTATTTGGGCCCCAAACAGGTTTACTACGTCCCAAATCAGCAGGAAGTCATTTTAAGAGAACAATGTCCCATCCCCAGAAGGTGGGGAGGGTGTTCTTGCACTTTGGTTATTTGATAGATAATAGAAAATTTTGTTATTTAGGGGAAAAGACTACAAGCTGTTAAATGGTCTTGTTAAATGGGTTTTGGAGGTTAGACCCAGGGACTTCTCTCTTTTGCTTTTCTGTATCCTCCTTTCTCTCCTATATAGGAGTGAACAGACTTGAGAAAAATGGGACATAGACATAGTATAGGAAAGAACAAGAAAAAAGGACAGATTATTGAATATAGCTTTATACCTTTGTATACTGATACAAAATTAATATTATATTTGGCTAAATTGGTATTGATCATTGTATATCAATGCAAATTTAAGATTGTATAGGGCTACATCGCTATTGATCTTTGTATATTGATACAAAATTAAGATTATATTTGGCCACAATGGTATTGACCCTAGTATATTAATGTAAAATTAAGATTGTATTGGGCTACATCGGTAGTGATCTTTGTATACTGATATAAAATTAAGATTATATTTGGCCACATTGGTACTGATCTTTGTATATTGATACAAAATTAAGGGTAATGCTTCTTAAAGGTATTGTTTGTAGTAATACTTAAAAATGAAATGTCAAGTTTTGACCTCTCGCTACCAACCGACATAAACAGTTTAGGATAATTAAGAAACGGAAACTAATAGTCATGAAAACGTGTCATTTTGTTAGTTACTATGACAGTCTATCACAGTTATTTTCTAAGCTACTCAGAAATCAAGTTGCTAAGAGACAAGCAATATTTGCTTATCTAAATATAAGAGATAGATAGGGCATCTTCAAAAACCTCAAGAGATCTGCAGAATATGGCATTCAAAGATGTTTTCTTAACTTAAGATTTTTTGATATCGAGACATGTCAGCTCCTGACAGCACCCCCTATATTACTCCAAGTAGAAGATGAGCATCGAAGAATCTCCAGTGGGAGATGATTAAATTGGTGGTAAGCCATTCTCTTGGCAAGAAAGACCACTTGCTTCAACTGTAGACAGACTTCTGTCCAAAAAGGACAAAACTTGGAAGCAGGTAAGTCGACAGCCTAGCTCTGCCAAGACAGGGTAGGTAAGTCCTTCATAATTCCTGCTCTACAACCAATGTCTGTCAGAGAAATGGGGCCAAATGGCTGAAGATTGATGCTGTAATGTATGGAGAGAAAATGGGAACTGTCCAGGCAGCCACTGGTATGTCATTTTTTAGTTTTGGAAGCTGCAGGCCCTGCACTTCCTATATAATCAGATATATTTATCCCTCTCAGGTCTCTGAGGTGGTTGAAGAATAGATACCTAGAGTGTCATAGTTAAATTTTGAGTTGTTTAGGAATCAAGAGGGTGTTCTGGATCTAAGAAGATATTTTTAAAATTATGAGGCAAGTTAGTATGAAAGCTGAGTTAGATATAGAACTTTAAACTCATGGAGATGGTTAGATAGTAGAATGTTAAAGTCAGGTGCCAAATACATATGGACTGGACATTGGGAATGTATGCTAAGCCATATAACTCTTATAATCGTGGCCTATTTACTTCTGTTGTTTTGTATTGTATTTATAGTTATAAGAAAAAGAACCATTATTTGGACTGAAAGGGAGAGCAGTTGGGAAAAATAAATACCTTAAACTAAAAAAAAAAAAAAAAAAAAAAAAGAAGGGAAGAGGATGGTGGGGCTGAGGGGGAGGAGGGTGGAAGGGTGGGACTGGAGGGGGGAGTAGGGAGGGGATTGTGATTGAGATGTAACTTGAAGAAATAAAAAATAAATTATTTATTTAAAAAAAATTCTAGAGAAAAATCTCAATGGACAGAATATTCTGTCATGTTCATGTATTAGATGGCCCAATAGTTTTTTATTTTTTTATATAAAATGATATGATTATTCCATGGTATGGTTAAGGGGAAGGTTTTTATGGTAGATTTGAGAGAGAGAACAACCAGAGGCATCTAGAAGCAGGGAGAGAGAAAGCCTAAGGATAGGCTGAACACTGTCAGCAGACTGGATATGGCCAGGTTTATCTACAAAACAGGGAAGAATTGTAGGGGATACAAAATAGAGAAAACATAGTGAGAAGCAGGAGCAGAGCAGAGAGAGGGAGAGAGCAAGAACAAAGACAGGAGGAGCTCAACCATATAGAAAATAGCGGGGTTATAAGAAAAACCTGGGGGGAGGCAAGTCCAGGAGCAGGAAGGAGTTTAGGGGAGGGGAGGAGGGGAGAAGAGCTAGGATGCTAGCTGGACTTTGAAATCTGTGACAGGCACTTGTAGTACTAAGAAAGCCTTGAAGCCAACATGAGCTTTAGTTTGCTGATAGGCACCACAGATAGCCGTTTGCTCCTTCTGCCTTTTGAAATTCAGGAAATGGAGTTTCCTTTGGACCTGATAGTTTTCATAACGCTTATTCTTTGCTGTTGTTGCTAGGGATCAAAATCCAGGATCGTGTGTGGATTAAGCAAGCACTCCACTACCAAGCTACACTCCCAGCCCAGAACTGTATTTATGGAATCCCAATCAACTATTTCAGTAGGAAAATGCTTTTGTTTGTTAACCAGCAAACCAGTTCTAAAAAGGTGCTGTGAAAAGTACAGGATGGTATCTGTTGTAAACCAGGTGCCCTGCCAGCCTGCCTTTCAGTGGCTCGGCGCCAGCAGCTTACATCATCATCTGCGCCACCAGGTATGGCACATTTCCACTGTCACTACTGGTTGCACATTTTCCTATGCGACATCTCTGTCTGTCCCCACTCTGAGATAGCCTTTCACTCTCCCCCCTCCAATAAACCTCTTGCATTAGATCTTCTGTATGACATGATCTACGCAGCATACCTTGGCCCAGACCCACCAACATACAGTATCTAAGATTATCTTAAAGAATAAAACCGAAAGAGATCCTCTTCTGGATAGGCACACCTGGCAGAAAACTGAAGGTAGTTAGGCAGTGTGCAGCCCTGCATCAAGGAAGGAAGCCAGAATGCAGGACAGAGACCCATTTCACATCCATAGACTGATTTATGAGCTGGAGAGGCTGCAGAGCAATGAAGAAATAAATGTCTTTGTAGCAAATAAGCAGGGTCAACTGAATAATCATAATAACAAAAAATCCTAAGAATATCAACCCCTACCTCCCCCACAAATAAATATGGAGCCAATTCCAGAGAAGGGTCATAGATCTAGATGAAAACACAACAGAATGCTCCACAAAGGTAACATAGTAGAAGATTCTTGGGATGCCTTACAGTTCACACAAATGAAAAGACTGGCATATCAAGAATACAATAAAATCAAGAACTTCCAGCCCGGCGTGGTGGTGCACGCCTTTGATCCCAGCATTTGGGAGGCAGAGGCAGGCAGATCACTGTGAGTTCGAGGCCAGCCTGGTCTGCAAAGTGAGTCCAGGACAGCCAGAGCTGTTACACAGAGAAACCCTGTCTCAAAAAACCAAAAAAAAAAAAAAAATCAAGAACTTCTGTTGATCAAATGACACTATAAAATAAATGAAGAGGGGAGGGCATTCGAACATATCTCAATGATAGAGCAAAATGCTTAGCATATGTCTAACTTTGGTTTTAGTCCCCAACAGCAAAAGAAAACAAACAACATGAATACAAGGAATAGAAAGGGCAAATGAAGTCTAAGGGCATGAAGCTTCAGCTCTGGAAGAGGATCTAATGCTAACAACATCAACAATCTTGCATTGAAGCCAGGCGTGGTGGCGCATGCCTTTAATCCCAGCACTTGGGAGGCAGAGGCAGGTGGATCATTGTGAGTTCGAGGCCAGCCTGGTCTACAAAACGAGTCCAGGACAGCCAGAGCTGTTACACAGAGAAACCCTGTCTCGAAAAACAATAACAACAACAAAAAAATCTTGCATTGCATGAAACTCACTACTAGAATACATTTAAATGGTTTACACACACACACACACACACACACACACACACAGTATGAACTCAATTTAATTAGTTCACAATGAATATAGGTATTAAGTCATCACATTATACACCATAAATATAAACAGTGTTTATTTGTCAATTGTTTTTTAAAGCTGAGGGCGGGGAAGAAGAAACAAAAAAAGGAGGGTGCATTGTTGGTGGAGGGTGCCCCACAGGCTTAACCACCAGCAGGGAAACAAACTGCAAAGAAGTGAGAATCAAAACTCAGTACAGCTGGACTTGGTCAGTCAGACGGGATCAGTCAGACAGGATCAAAACTTAGGAGTCTGATCCTATGGTTTAATTTTTTTACACATTTAAACACAGTCAAACTTTAGGAAAAAGTGTCCTTGTTTATCCTAACATTTATCATAACAAATCCTCAGGGATGGCTACATTGAAAAGTTCTTTGCAAAGCAGCAAAGCGCCTGTGGCCTTTACAGTAAGAATGGGTTCTATTGGCTGATAAGCAGAGCTCAGGGCAAAGTCTAAAGAAGGATTTGTAAAAAGCATAAGGATAGGTTCTACTGGTGGAGGATACACAGTACATGGACCTCTTTCACAGGGATGGGTTCTATTCACTGAGAGACAATGCTCAGGATTAGGGCCTAAATAAGGCCCAGGATTTGGAAGGATTCAGGAAGGCTGGCTCCATAGAAGAGCAAAGGACAAACCAGGTTGTCAGACCACAGTCACCCCAGCCTCTCCCAAGTGAAAAGACATCATTTCCTTCCTTTGAAGAAAATAAAAAGCCATCATTTTGAACGGTTCTGGATCTTCTACTGCTTCCTGTTAGCTGTGCCTCCTACAGTGCACATGTTCTTTTAAAACATTTATCCAATAAAAGACTTAAATCTCCGACTGATAGACAATTACAAATCAATAGGGGAAAGAGCAGTAACTATGACATAGCATTAACAAAAAGGAACATACAAACACTAATAACACAAAAAGCACGAGGGAAACACCAGGAAACATTAGCCAATAAGAACACAATGAGCCTGAGGTTCAGTGGGTAACATGCTTGTCATACAAATTAGAGTACCTGAGCTCAGTTCCCCAGAGCCCATGTAAAAACTGAATGCAGGGCATGAGCGGATCTCTAAGCTCAATGGCCAGCCAGCCTGGGGAAATCAATGAGCCCTAGGTGCAGGGAGAGATCCTATCTCACAGAAAATGAGTTACAGAGATAGAAGGAAATGTCTGACATCAACCCTCTAGCCTCCATACATATATGCATTCATGTGCATGTACATACACATGCATACACCTATTTAAACATGTGCATGTTCCACACATATACTATACACTCAAATAAAAGACACATGTGTTACACAGATAAACAAATTATCCATACACATAAAACAAAATAATAATGATAAATTTTAAAGGACAAATAAATGATTTCATGATAGAACCCCAAAATTTGGAAAAACAAGAAAAAAAAAAAACCTACCCCAAACCACCTAGACAGGAAGAATTAATAAAATTCAGAGCAGAAATTAAAGAAATAGAAACAATGAAAGCAATACAAAGAATCAACAAACCTAAGTTAGTTCTGTAAGAAGATAAACAAGATCACCAATCCTTTACCTAACTAATCAGAAAAAAGGAAGAATGCAAATTAACAGAACCACAAGTGAATAGGAGTGCATTACACCAAACACCAAAGAAATTCAGAATATTAAGGGACTACTTTAAATAATCTCCATTACATTGCAAAACCTAAACGTCATGGATGAATTGCTTGATTGAGCCAAATCATCAAAATTAAACCGGGAATTTGGTGACCAGCATGGCTTAGGGACTGACCTAACTGGGGTTAGGAGGAATGAAGAGAGCCACAAGTACAGAAAAGCTGGGATTTGGGTGGCCTTGCATTCTGATCTAGGCCACTGCACGCAAACTCAGCACACTTGATTTTAAACTTCAAGAAGGTGGGTTTATTATAGACAGGTAAATGAGGAGGTGGGGTTATTGTATACAGTTGGACAGAAGGCAAGAGCATTATAGACAGCTGAACAAGGAAGCAGATTGTCCAATCCCAAGTGATAGAAACATGTACAAAATGGATTCAGTAGGTTGTGTGTGTGTGTGTGTGTGTGTGTGTGTGTGTGTGTGTGTGTGTACAATAAATTAAAGACATGAATTTGCAAGGGGGACAAGGGAGAAGTTGAGAGATGGGGTAGACATTATGTAGACACAGTGCTTATATATAAAGTTCTCAAACAAAACAAAACAAAAAAAAACCCCAAAAAACCAGAAAGCTAAATGTCACCACCAACAGCAGCAATAAATTGTAAGGAAAAGTGAGACCTGTCCAAAAAAGATCACATGAGTGGAAGGTGAGTCCCACTGTGTCCTTCTGGAGCACAGTTCCCACCTCCACTGTCAGATCCCGTGTCTACATACTATTCAAGACATGCCAGTCATATATCTACTGACTCAATTTCCTGTTTGGGGGTCATGACTGTAGATTTTAAAATATTATTACTATTGTTATTATGCATTATATAATACTTATATATTTTAATATATGTATTTATAAAACTATTGTAGATTTTTTATTATTGAAAGTGTATCTCTATCTATCTATATTATTATTCTAGATGGACCACTGCACATGCCACAGCAATCATGTAGAAGCCAGAGGAAAACCCTCAGGAGTCAGTTCTCTCCTTCTACCTTGTTGCAGCCGGGTCTCTCTGTTTCTTCTTGTCTGAGTTACTTCATTGTGGCTGTGATAAAACACTATGACTGAGCCGGGCGGTGGTGGCGCACGCCTTTAATCCCAGCACTTGGGAGGCAGACGCAGGCGGATCTTTGTGAGTTCGAGGCCAGCCTGGTCTACAAAGCGAGTCCAGGACAGCCAGAGATACTCAGAGAAACCCTGTCTCGAAAAACCCAAAAAAAAAAAAAAAAAAAAAAACCACTATGACTGAAAACAGCTTATGGGGAAAAGGGTTTATTTTGGATTATAAGTTCAATGGGGAGATTCATTATGGCCTGTGAGACACTGAAGCAGACAGCTGACCCAGCATGCTGAGAGCACATCTTCAGTCAGATAACACAGAAGACAGACTGAACAAACTCTCAAAGCCTACCCCGATGGATGACTTCTATTAAGGCAATGCCATCTCCCTAAACGGTACCACCAACTGGGGACCAAGTGTTCAAATACCTGAGGCTATAGGGGGCATTTCTCATTTAATTCACATAGAGCTGTTCTACATACTCCATGTTAACTGGCTTATGGACTTCCAAGTAATTCTCCTGTCTCCACTTTCCCATCTTGCTAGTAGAGTGGTGGGATTATAGTTCAGCACCATATCTTGCTTTTTTTCCCCCCAAGACAGAGTTTTTCTGTGTAGTCCTGGCTATCCTGCAACTCACTCTGTATGTAGACCTGGCTGGCGTGAACTCACAGAGACCTGCCTGCTTCTGCCTCCTGAATCCTGGGATTAAAGGCATGCGGCACCACGCCTGGCCCATATCTGGCTAAAATATGTGGATTCTGGGGACCAAACCTAGGTCATAAAGTTTATATAGAAGATGCTTCTTAACTTGCTAAGCCATCTCCCTATCCCTGGAGCGTGTACCTCATTTGAGCCCTCTGCATCAGGTATCTACCTGGACTAGGGGTCAAACGCACTCCCGTGGATACCAATGCAGTTATGAAGCTGCTCAGTCAGTCCCCAGCTTCTCTTTCCACTCAGGCATATGGACCTTCAAACTTAGGTCATGACTAATGCTGCTTGGATTATAAGGACCAAACTGCTTGCTGGAAGCTTACCTTCAAAACAGACTACCTGGATTACACAGATCAGACATTCTTGTGGGAAATCCAGATTTATGTAGCCCTGTAGAATCTTTTTATCAATAGTCATTAAATATGCTGGGCAAGGCATCTAGTTTTAGCCAGGCGTTGGTGAAAATGAGGTGACTATCAGATTTCTCTGATCAAAGCTCCACAAACCACAGTAGGAAGTATTTCTCAAGAGTCTTAGAGGTGGCTAACAAGAAATGGCCAGAGCAACCTACTTATGCTATTGTTTTAGATGATTGCATTTTCTGATTTGCAAAGTGATTAATTAAACACTCTAAACCATGTGCAACCACATACCACTAAAAATAAAAATCAAGCAATGATCCAGTGTCTTAACCAATCCTTTGTCGAATCTTAGGAATGGACAATGTTTCAAGTTCATTCCCATTGCATAATCAACTGGCAGCCGGGACTGACAAACTATCCAGTGCTATGTGAACCGTGTAACTGATTGTCCTACATGCACTACTTTATTTAAAAAATAATATTCATGGGGAAAAAAAGGGAGGACAGGAGAGTATACAATATATACCTGTATAAAAACTTAAAATAGAAATTAACTTTTAAAATTTTAGTTAATAGCTAATGTGTAGTTTAAAAGAAAATCTATGTGTGTCTAATATAAATTACACATCTACAGTTTTTTATTCATGCTAAACTTCAAAACCATGGTCTCCTGTTACTGCATGGAACTTCTGGAGTGTTTTTTTTTTCTATAATTAACAGGTTATAATTATATGGAAAACTCAGAGCAACTAACTATTGAGCTGCACTGAAATTTCCTAATGAAATGTCTCCACACAAGAAGAATGAGAAGAGAAGCAAAGGTACACTGGTTTGTTTGTTTGCTTATTTATTTATTTGTTTGTTTGTTTGTTTGTTTGTTTGTTTGTTTATTTAGGTTTTTCGGGTCAGGGAAATGTCTCCACACAAGAAGAATGAGAAGAGAAGCAAAGGTACACTGGTTTGTTTGTTTGCTTATTTATTTATTTATTCATTCATTCATTCATTCATTCATTCATTTATTTATTTAGGTTTTTCAGGTCAGGGTTTCTCTGTGTAACAGCCCTGGCTGTCCTGCTGTCCTGGACTTCTCTGTGTAACAGCCCTGGCTGTCCTGGACTTGCTTTGTAGACCAGGCTGTCCTGGAACTCACAGATATCCACCTGCCTCTGCCTTCCAAGTGCTGGGATTAAAGGCGTGCGCCACCACACCCAGCTGCAAAGGTACATTAGTTTAACTGTAATTTAGTTACTATGCCTGGCAGTAAGGAGACGCTGGTTAAAAATACACAGAAGGCCGGGCGGTGGTGGCGCACGCCTTTAATCCCAGCACTCGGGAGGCAGAGGCAGGCGGATCTCTGTGAGTTCGAGGCCAACCTGGTCTACAAAGCGAGTCCAGGACAGCCAGAGCTACACAGAGAAACCCTGTCTCGAAAAAAAAAAAATACACAGAAGAACTTTGAGCTAGATCATTGTTCTGTTTATAAGTGTTACTGGAAAACATATAGGCATAAACATTTTTCTTCCTGGATCTGTCAGATATATTTCATTCTATTAAAATGGTTCTAGCACAAAATAAAATAAAAATAAGAAAACCTATGAGCTCTCCCTGCAGGCTCTCATAGGTATATTTTAACAAACAGAAGGTTGTACATATGTAGCCAGATGCAAAAGAGAAGAAATCTTATGATGATAATTCTACACTATTCAACCCAGGTAAAACTACAGCAAGGAGCAGGAAAGAGAAGGCAGCTTTTTCAGAGGGGAGATTAGGTCTAGAGACCCTCTCCTGCCTCCCTACATCCTGACTTGCATCACAATCACTCACAGACTCACTTGGCAAAAACTCAAAGCATATATCAATAAAAACACATATTATCAATGCTTAGAACTAAACAAAAATCTTTGTCAATAAATTCTATATATGACCAGGTGTGGTGGCACACATCTTTAATCCCACCACTCAGGAGTCAGAGGCAAGTGGATCTCTGTGAGTTCTCAGCCAGCATGGTCTACAAAGCAAGTCCAGGACAGTCAGGGCTACTACACAGAGAAACCCTGTCTTAAAAAAACAAAACAAAACAACAAAAAAAAGTTTATATATTTTTCAATTCATTTATAAACATATTTTTATATACATTCACATATAAACATATTGCACACAAATACAAAACTCACCTTGAAATATTTGTCTATTTTGGATAAATTTATTCTTTTCTTGGCATCAAGTTTGTAGATGTTACTGACACTCCCATCCATCAAGTACAGACCAAATCCCATGACCTGAAAACCACAAAATGGGGCAATATAACACTTGGACCTGTGAATTTACCCACACAGATGCACACACTGCCAGAGCTGATAACTCTGAAATCACAAGTCACCCTCCGTTTTAATGGAGCAAGGAAAGAAAGAGCTATCATTTCAAATGAAAGTTTTTCCTTGTATATGGCCATCTTTTGTGGTTACAACTTCACTTTCCTCCCTGGACACTCAAATGCCCGAGCGGAGAACAGTCAGTGGTAGGTGTGCCAACTGCACAAGAGAGTTATGAATGGGTCCTCAATAACGCCATAAGCTCCATTCTTGTCTGCTAACTCCGGGTGCTAGAATTAAAACAGTACTGTCCCTAGAGTGTCATGAGCAAGAGCGGGCAAATGTACAATCAAGAATATTTAACACCTGGAATGACTCAAAGTCAGCAAGTGTGACAGTGTGTGTTAAGCTGTATATTTTTAAGGTTTTGTTGTGATCTGATACCTGTTATTCCCAATCTGGTATTCTGAATGCTTCTTTTTGTTTGCTTTGTTTTGTTGTTGTTGCTGTTCACTGAAATCAGGTTATAAAGGGTAACCTGGTTTCCAGGCTAATTGCTAACAGACAAACCAGCATTGACTAGCCTAACCTGAGTAACCAGGCTTTTGTTACTTTTGCTGCACTATCCAAGTCACAGCCATGCTAAACTGAACTTTCAGTATATGTAAACTAACACATTCCAACTGGCAACAGCCAGGTGTACATCCCCCAGTGCACGCTGGGAACATGACCAGGGCTTCTGTATCAGCCAGTGCAGTCACGGTCATGACGTCTCTACTGTCAGAGACCACTCCATCACCTCACGGTGCTCTCCTGACAAGGATGTGTCAGAAGTTCGGACAGCAGGCATATTCAGCAGTGCAGGGGTGATGAATAGAGCAAACAGAACAGGTTGTGCTCATGCTCGAGAGACACTACTCAAGGATTCTAGATTAAGTACAGCCTTTTGTCCGGCTGTGCTTTATCCCTGAGAAAGGCTGCCACCCCCCCCTCCTCTACACACGTACTTTGAGAAGCATGTGTTTCTCACTGGGCGTCAAGTACATTCTGTTCTCATAGTAATCCACACACAGATTCACGATGTCAGCCAAGAGTTCTTCATAGCCAGAAATGACCTCAAGCTGCTGCTGCAGAGACTGAAACACGAAGGGAAGATATTAGTCACCACCCACTCCAGCCTCATCAGCAACACGGGCCATCAATCATGTGCGGAGAACACAGGTCTTACTTGTGTGATCTTGTTGTGGTTGGCCAGGAACATGGACAAATTCTGTGACTCCTGGATGGACTGTGGATCTGCCATTTTACGTAAAAACTGAGCAGCCCTAGAAAGAAAAGAATCAATTCCAAAACATCTACAAATGGACTTAAAGGGGGGGGGGGACCTTTGGGGGTGGGGATCAGGACTCCAATACCTGCAGCTCTTTGCAGAAACTTGTGTTTCTCAATCTGCCTATGGTTTCAGCCTCTTACAGCATCTCTGATCTTGACTCTAGAGGAACCCTTTGCCAATTTAGATGTTCCTTACACAGCTCCAGACAGCTTTTGTGCTGTATTGTCCTGGCCAATAGACTTCATCACTGGATACCTCTACTCTGGTCTCTCCATACACAGGTGAATGCCCACCCACCTTTCTCTACGGATCAAAGAACCCATAGTCTCCATGTCAGAGAAGATCTTGTCTGCATATTCTGACTCCAAAAAACCCTGACATGCATTGTTAAGTATCTTTCCAAAAACTTCTCTGGGCTACCACTGTTTCCAACAAGAAGTGCCTGTCCCCAGTTACGCTGTCTCAGTGCACGAGTACTGTAACTTCCCAGGGTCCTAGATTTGCCACCTGTTCAGCTCCACAATGTAAGGCAAAAAAAAAGGGCTTGCACAGTAAAACCCTTGAGGGAACACATGTTGAGTCTGTGCAGAGAAAGAGTGAGAAATCTTTACAAGTAATGGAAACTGCCCATAAGTATCTATCTGTGCAACCCAGAATCTTAAGCATTTGTGTTTCCACAAGAAACAGTCATATCCACACTAAATTTACATCCTTTCTTCCTCGTGACCACTCTGAACTTTCCAAGAAATGAAAATGTGTTTCCATTGCAGTTGGTTGTAGCAAGGTAACTAAGGGTGGGCCATGAGATATGATGCAAAAGATTACCAGGACCTTGAATGATTACTTCCAAGAAAGACCACCCTTCAATATTCTCTTTCATCCTTGCTGACCAGAATGTAAGTTGTAGGTAGAATGAAAGCAGCCATACTGGGCTATAAGTAACACATGATGACTGCAGAACAATTAACTCCTTAATTAAAATAATTAAATCAAATTTTTACAAATTAATATTTTGAAAACTTGCATACTGCTCAATCATATCGCTGATATAGTAACACTCTATCTTTTCAATGCATTCACCTTATTGATTCCAGCAGATGCTACGGTAGAAGACATGGCAACCGGGGAAGGAAAGAATTAAGGACACTGTTTTCTATTTCAGTCAAGGCTCACCACAATTGTGTGGGCTATTTTTGCATTTTACTTAGAATACGCACTGGATATACATGAATATGTTCCATCCAGACACAAATGAAATGAGAATGAATGAGAGAGGGAGAGAAAGAGAGAGGATATGAATGTGAATGGATAAATATGAATGAATATGAGAATAAGAAGGGTAATGTGATTGCTGATCTTACTGTCAACTTTACTACATCTGGAATCAAGTAAAACCCAACCATACCAAGGCTTGGTATGCCTGTGAAGGATTTTCCTGACTGATCGTCGCTGACCTATCCTAAACCTGGATCATCGAAGGTCAGAAGACCTATCCTAAGTCTGGACCTCAGGTATTTTATTATAGTAACAACAACAAAACCGGATTAACACACCCCTGCTGGCCTCTTTCCAGAAGTTATCTGCCTTAAAAAAGAAAGAAAGCTGAAGTTGCCATAGGGAAGAGCTAGCTATTCAGAGGCCCCTGAATGCTCAGTGTGATTCTAAGACACCGTCCAACGGTGTGTGGGCCAAGACTGTCCAACCTTATGTCTTCAGTGAAGTACCAGGGTCACTCAACACACAAGGGACAAGCAAGGGAGGTTACAACCTCTCTGAGGACTGCAGCTCAGCATCCTTGATGAAAAACCCATGTCCCCTACAATAAGAAGTTCCCTAGGCCAAGCATCTACACATAGCAAACAGAGACTGATGTATAGTTTATCATCTCAAGGGTACTAAGCACCCAGATTCCCTCAAAACCATTTGAAGCTCACCAGAAAGCTCCAGGTCACTCAAGATGTGTAAAACTCTCAGAGACCCTTATACTGTCAGCTACTCCTTGCACCTTATATTTGGAAGCATGGATTCAAAGTCCCAAGACAGATAATAGCTGCTATCAACAAAAGTGCTGATTTTAGCACATACTATGTAGGGATCCAGGAAATGGAGGCTTATGAGAAATGTCTCATGGCTGGGAAAAATGAAAGAAATTGTGGGAGATATCTAAGATGGAGCGGCCAGAAGATGCTGGAGAGGAGTTGAAGCCCAATCGTGGGTATAGCTGATTGGGTGAGCAAGACTTCTGTGCTAGTGATCAGTGTATGATTACCATGTTACCAGGCTTGTGCTATGTGATGTAATAGGATGACCTTTAATGTGATTGGCCCACGTAGACTCATGTGGAAACACCCATTTGGTTCTGTATATAAGCTAGGGGACAAAACATTTAAAAGCGGGAAATGCTTAGACATCACCCCTGTCAAGTCTGTTTGTCTTCCAAGTAAAGGCTGGAGAGTCGAGCGGGCAGCACACTCACTTTTCCCTGAGAACCCCCTTATGTGGTGATCACCCTACCCTATACAGCCCCGCGACAATATGAGACATGCACCTTCCTCCTGCAGGGCTGAGACAGGCCCTCTCCAGGTAGACCCAGCACATGCTGCAGGTCTGAGCTCACCTCTTATATGCTGAGTGGTCATTCTTCACGCTGCACTTCATGTTCTTCAGTTCATCCAACACAGCAAACATGTTGATAAATTTGCCCAAGGTGATCAAGTAGGCCTCAGACACAAAGTCTTTTCTCCTCTCAGCATGACACAGGCGCCTTACTTCCCCACAGAAACGCTCGATGGCATTTCTCTAAGCACAGAAAGGGGAATCAAGCCCTAGTCAGCTGCTTATCAAAACCACGCCTAACCTTCAAGGACGGTCCCTGACTGAGGCTCTAGGATCAACTTCCGTCTCACCTAGAGCAATTCTCAAGTCTCTGCTCTGTAAAAACCACTATTTATTTTTTAAAAACCATTATTTACTTTGCAGCTTATCAACCGTGTCTCTTATTAAAGTTAAAGAATTTTATTGATTATTCCAGAAAAACTATTGTAACAGTAACGCTACTGCTGACTGTCAACGTGACAGAATCTAGAATCACCTGGGAGACAGGTTTGTGAGCTCGCCTATGGGGATTACCTTGATTATATTAATTGAGGTAGAAAGACCCACCCTGTATAGGTGACACCATTCCCTTGCTGGGATCCTGGGCTGCAGAAGTGGACAACGGAGCCGGGACACAGTGGGACACAGTGGGACACAGTACCCATTCTTATCTCTGTGCCATGACTATGGAGGTGACAGGACCAGGTGCTTAAAGCTCCTACTGCCATGAGTCCCCTGCTATGATGGACTGAACTCTTGAACTGTGAGCAAAAACAAACCCTTTCTCCTTTAAGCTGCTTCACTGGGCTATTTTGTTATAGCAACAGAAAACAACGGAAGACAGGTACTGAGCAAAATGCTCCAACAACACATCCGTAATTCCGATGCTGACCGCCAGAGGGGAAAGCAGAGGGGATTTTCTTCTTGGTAACTTTTAAGATTAAACAAACATTCAAGGAAAGCTACAGTTAAAAACTGTTTAGATATTTCCACCACTTTCAAGAGGCAGCCAGTCTCCTCCATCTCTCTTTTTTCCCCCCTGACCTATCTGAAGGATGAAAGGTCAAGCATCCATTAGGAAGTACCAGGAAAGCAAGAAAATAGCTGAAAAACTAGACACGCACTGCACCTGGAAGTGACAAAAGCAAGCTTTTGTGCAGGATAAAAATTCACACTGAGAGAAGTGAAACACCAAAGAACTATTTACTCTTAGGAGACCTCTGTCTGATGTGGTTGTTTTACTTTAGACCACACTGTCCTTACTTTTTAGCGTTAAACCCTTCTAATTATTTTAATGTTTTACCTGAAAGTACATAAAATTCATCAGTTTTGTGACCTCAGGTTCAAGGACTTCCACAGTTTTCTCATAAATTTCAACTCTATTAGGCTGTTCGTTGCATTTCACCTGAGCATAAAGAAAGGCAAAGTAAGGTTTTTATCAGGCTGAAGCAGGCACTCCCTCAACTGCCTAAGGGGTACAAGATGTGTGGCCTGGTAGGACTGAGGACAGGTGTGGCAGAAAAGGGCAAGGCACCTGAGGGATGGCACGGGAGCAGCTCCTCCAGGTATACAGCATGACAGCATACTCTTGGCCTTCCTCCAGCATCTCATTCTGCAAAATACACAGGACAAATCATGTGCAAGCGGGGAACAAACACAAAAAGACATGCAAATTGGTGGTAGTTCCACATAGATTCCTACCTACCCCTTTGAGAAGCTGTAGCCTGACAAGAGATACACCATACGCTACAGACCACACAACTACTCCAAACATCCCCTACAGCTTCAGCAGGCTGCAAAGGACTCTGGGTGACAACGCAGTCATTTCTGAGAGCTACCACAGAGGTGTATCTTGGCCTCACTAAATCCTAAATAAGTACTTGCAATGCAGCCCCAAAATTAGTGGTGTGAGAGTCTTCACAAAGAGTATACAGCATCCGCATAGTTCCTTTTCCAGGTCATAATAAGCTTTTCTGGTGTAGACAGGGTCCAGAAGCAGAGCTGCTAGTCCAGGATATATAAGAGGAAAAGGCAGAATACTTCCAACAGCACTAAAAATGGAGGGACAGTGTCCACAGGAAGAGGGTCACCATCATTTAAAAAAACTACTTTTCAGTGTTCTGTTCCAATGTTTCCATATCATTTGCTTTGGTAAAAATGGTAAAAACTCAGGAGTTCTTTAAGATGTGACTGGAAATCTGGTGATGGTTTTAGGATGTGTTAAAATTACTGTTTTTCATCTTATAACTTCACTTCTACAAACATTTAGAAATATGTTCATCACAGCATTCTTTATTACACAAAAGGGGAGATGGAATAAATATAGAAAAATAGCTGTGGATATTGCAAAAATGGGTTATGAAGACATTAAAGGTATTTTCTCTGGTGCACATCATGATATAAAAATGTTCACAAAATCATTAAAATACATAATTACAATAATAGAATTCATTTAGAAAACCTAAGTTTCAGATGAGTGTACACCTAACATATGCAAGTACAGGCACAGAGAAAGAAAGAACTCTAACCAAAAAAGGTACACTTGCAATGTTAGCAAAGACTTTCTTTCTCTGGGCCAGAGAAATTTAAAATAATATTTTTTTCAAGACAGGGTTTCTCTGTGTATCCCTAGCTGTCCTGGAAGTCACTCTGTAGGTCAGGCTGCCCTCGAACTCACAGAGACCTGCTTGCCTCTGCCTCGAGAGAGCTAGAATTAAAGGCATGCACCACCACCACTCAGCTTCAGATTAAATTTTTTAAAAGAGTATGCTTTGTTTTTATAATAAAAGCAAAGACTTTCTTAAAACTGTACGACACTTTCTTCTCTTTTTCTCTACCTAGTCTGTCAGGAAATACGTAGTTTGTTGTTCAAATATGACACCTGTTAAAAACAAAGACACAGACAGTACCATGCTAGAGTGGACAGTTGCTTGTTCGATGTATCTTGCAATGCCAGTGACAAAGGCATTTCTGTCTTCAAAGTTGGTGTTGAAGTTTGGCTACAGGGAAAGGAAAACAAAGAAGCCCATCATCACACTGAGGTCAGAGCAGCCAGCTGCATCAACATCTGCTCAAAGGCTTACCTGATAGAGCAGTGAGGATGGTGGAGGCTCAATACAGGGCTGCTGGTCAGGCAGAGGCAGCTCCTCCAGCAGGTCCACATTGGACAGGGCATCCTCTAGTGTCACCTGGGCAGCCATCCTGCAGCAGAAGAAAGTACACGGCCGATGTGAGGAAAGATGCGGTCTGGAATACACAACAGGCCGTCTGAAGTATGTTACATGGGCTTTTAGTTCCTTTCCCCTTCTTACAAGGTCACTGGAGGTGACCAGAGCACAAGGGTCTGGGGACTGCCAGTCCCTGGGAGGCCTTTCCTTCCTCCAGGCTTATTGGGAAAGCTCTCCTGAACTCCAGAGTACCCTGGTGTAGTCTCTGAATAGGAATGGCCTCCATAGACTCATGTGTTTGAATGCTTGGTCCATAAGGAGTGGACCATAAGAGGTGTGGCCTTCTTGAAGTAAATGTGGCCTCCTTGGAGAAAGTATGATACTGTGAAGGCAGCTTTGGGGTCTCCTATGCTCAGGCTACACCCAGTATGGCACACCATTGCTTCTTTTGCCTGTAGATCAAGATGTAGAACTCTCAGCTCCTCCATCGCCATGTGTGCCTGCATGCTGCCTTGTTTCCCACCATAATGATAATGGATTAAACTTCTGAAACTGTAAGCCAGCCCCAATTAAATGCTTTCCTTTATAAGTGTTACCATGACCACAGTGTCTCTTCACAGCAAGAGAAACCTAACTGGTTTCTACCTAGTCACTACAGTTGCCATCACTTCCTGCACCCTTTCAACATTGGTGCTCCAGTCCTAGTGGCTGGTGCCTTGGGCCCCACAGAATGATAACCCTCTGTGATAACCCTTCACATGGGTGGAATAGGGGAGCATCTCCTTCATGGTTAGTCCAAATTTATAAGGGACAGATGTAGGTCACAAGAACCACTGCCTTTGGCAACCAGCAGTGTAGCTACCTAGACAGGCTGGAATCACTGCTACTAGAGAATTGGTGTATGTAAGGTAAGCTAAGAAGGTGGCTGTTAGAAAGAGCATAAACACCAAAGCTAGCACAGAGAGGCAGAGAAATGCAGGTATAACTCAAATCTTCTATTCCAGCTACAAAAGCCAGAGGAAACCTACAAACCCTGCCTCCCACTGAATGTGTTCTGACCCCAGCAGGATGGGTGGTTGAATAAAACGACAGTCCAGTCTCCTGCAGGGATGATTAACAGGTTGCATTCTAAGAAGCAAGGAACACAAATTAGCCAAAGGAAATTCTGAATAGAAGTCCCCACAAAATGGGAGCGTGGAAGTTAAAGACTCACACACCTTGGCATGTTGCTTTTGTGTCCCTGCAAGGAGGGACATGCCAAGATGGAAAACTGAAAAGGGAAGTTCTAGAGACCCCGTAAGTCCCTAACCAATGTGGAGAGGAACAGAGAGGCCACAAAATTGCTCCTGAAATTCCAGACTAACCTCAAACAGCACAAATATCGACCTAAGACTTCATGCTTATGAGACCAAAGAAAGGTCTTACACAGTCATGGGGACAACAGGCCTAAGTGCAAAGTTGGGAAGTGGGACTGATATGAAACCACAGCTCAGAGAAGACGTGCCATTTGTCTAATAAAGTAAAAACAGCAACATCCCTCAATGGCTTTAGGAAGACCAAAGTCTCATATCACAATATCCAACATGTCCAGTCTCCATTCAAGTTACTCAGCACATAAAGAACTCCTGGCCAACTTCCTGGGGCTATTGAGCCATGGATCTTAGAAGAAAAGTCTATTCCCACCACCTTGCTAGTCCAGCATAACTCCTAACTACAGTCTAAATCTTATCGTTATACTCAAAGACAATGTAGGTATCACCTCACATCAAAGAAGCTTCTCTTAAAAGCAAATGGCAACCATTACAGTAAAGCACAACTGGACACAATGCGGAGATCAACAGATCGTGGGGACCCCAGCCCCAACAGATACATTTACATCACACACATTTACATCTACAGCTCAGGAAACATTCTGGATTCTAAGAGCCAAAATACCAGGCTATCTACTGTATAACAGTCTCTTATAGAAATGGTTGCACAAACAAGACCTAAACAATGGCAACATCAATAAACATGCTAAGGCAGAAGGAGGTTGTCTTAGGGTTTTATTGCTGGGAAGAGACACCATGACTATGGCAACTCATAAAAAAACCACTTAACTGGGGCTGGCTTACAGTTTCAGAGGTTTGGTTCATTATCAACATGGTGGGAAGCACAGCGGTGCACAGGCAAACATGGTGCTGGAGAAGGAGGAGCTGAGAGTTCTACATTCAGACCAGCAGGCAGCAGAAAAAGAATTGAGCCACTAGCCTGGCTTGAGCTCCAGAAACCTCAAAGCCCATAGGCAGTGACACACTTCCTCCAATAAGGCCACATCTACTTCAACAAGGCCACACCTCCTAATAATACCACTCCCCATGGACCTATGGGAGCCATTTTTATTCAAACTACCATAAGGATAAAATCTCAAGGGGTCTCTGTGGAGGTTCCTGCAAATGCTATGGGCAGTAGAGGAATGATCCGTGAGCGATGATCCCCAAGTAGTTTACTTTTGACATATTTAAGCATAATACAACTTTGGAAAGAAGTTTACTTGTGACAATTATTACAACAAACTTTAAGGCATGACTACATGGAAACTCCTTTACAAAGTACATGTCTTTTACATGTTCTATTGGCTGAGAAACTGGGTAGGAAGGGTTTGTAATAAGCATAACACTACTTCTGCAAAGTACATGGGGCCTTTCATAAGAATGGGTTCTACTGACTGAGTCTGGGGGATTCCAGTGAATCTCTACAGAATAGTTACGATCACCAGGCTGTCATCAGCATCCACTCTCAGCCTTCTAGGTGGAAAACAGGTATAAATCCCTTCCCTTGAAGAGAAGCCTGTGTGTGTAACATTCATGGTTTCTCTAGTGCTGTCTGTGAGCCTAAGGACCCTGTGTCCTTTTACAGGTCCACCTCTAGACAAAGAACTGCCAAGAGAGGGAAACTTAGCCTCTCCTAGGGATGAGCCTTCTAACACCAAGTGTTCAGCCCTGAAACCATATACAAACAGACGCATCAGGTTGTATTTATATATTTACACATACATATGTGTAGTAGTGATAATCAAGAAATTATCAATTTGAGAGTAATGAGAAACACGGCGAGAGTTAGAGGAATACTTGGGGGAGGGCTGAAGAGAGGAAAGGGGGGGAAATTGATGCAATCGCATTTTCATTAAAATACATGATGTAATTATATAGTCAACAGCAACAAATCACAATTCCCACCTCTGACTTCAAAGCATCAAATGTGAGAAGACCCAATAATTATAACATTCTTCAATCAAATGAAAGAGTCCAGGATGAACAACAAGCAATCAAACAAGCCAAAGAAAAGAGAAGACAAAGGAGATTTTTAGAGCTGAGAGATAAAATGTTGAAGATTCCCCACATGAGCTTAAGCACCCAGGCAGGGAACAGGACGGGGTTTTTTCTCTTTGCCAATGGACTTCAAACCCAGGACTCACGCATGGTAAGGAGACAGTCTACTGAGTGTCTACTTTACACTCTCCACTATGTCCTTCACCCCTGCAACATGGCTTTTCAAGTCTGAAAGCAGTAGCTATCAGAATCCCGTTACAGTCAGAATAATCATTCTCAGATGAAGGATAATGGAGAATTAAAGAATACAGGATGCTACAGGAAGTTCCTCAGATAAATGATAAAAAAGACGAGTTGAGACATGAAGAATAAAATAAATACAAAGAATGAGTAACCAGGAGTGTTATTTGTTCTACAACTCTTTTAAGTATGTCTAGTGGGGCTCAAGAGGTAGCTCCATGTTCTTCCAAAGGACCAGGGTTCAATTCTCAACAAGCTCATGGCAGCTCACATCTTTACAATTTCAGTTCCAGGGGCTCCAATGCCCTCTTCTGGCCTCTACAGGCACCAGGCACGCATGGGGTGTATAGACGTATATGTAGGCAAAACACTCATACACATAAACTATAAAATAACCTTACATTTGTAGAGGGAAGGCCAAAATGGAGCTGATCTTCTATTGGAGCATTCTCACAAGCAAAGCCCAGGGATCCCAAATTGCTAACCTTAGAAAGCTGTAACCAGGCCCCACAGTTTCAGCCCATACTCTGTATGTAACCTATGAACTATGAACTGAACTTTAACCAACCAGGATTATTCTTATGAACACAGCCCTGATCTGTATGTCAGAGCCTGCAAACATATGTGTGAATTGTATGCACAATGGCCAAGCCTGACCCCTCAGGACTGTACACAATCTAAACTGGACTATACTCCTTCACACTGTACAAATCGTACAGCAGGAAATTGCATACAAAGAAACTCAGCATAGCAATATTAAGTATCACCCCCAAGCAAAGAGCACCCTAGCCCGCTGTCCTTCACCACAGACGCACTCTAGCTACCATGCAGCCAGCTGCCCTCGAGTGTACTCCGTGTTCTAGGATTCCTAATTCATTCACTGCCTGCCATTCTCTTCTGTTACAATAGGGGCAGATACCCACCCAGCCTACTATATGAGCCTATATAAAATGTCTAGATATTCAGTCTACATAAACGGCAATTATATAAAATCATAGTATTCAATTATTTATATCGTTGCTGAAGACCAAACCTAGGGTCTTGCATATGCTAAGAAGATACTTTATTACTAAGCTGTAGCCCCATATAAATATGTAATAAATGCAACTGCAAATGACATTTATATGCAATTATATAAGCTACTATAAAAATAATACAGCTATAACTTAAGGGGGTGTTAGATAGACAAACAGGCTTGAAGGCAATCAGAGATGCACTTTCATAATCAGCTTTGGACCCCACCTCTTGATTCATTCGTCAATACTGGTGTAACTAACCTGGATAGTCAATAACCACTCAATAAACATTCAATAAACTCTGGGTATTGAAAACCTAAGTCGATGAGGATATATAGGCTAAAAAAGACAGCCAAATAGTCAAATATTTTGGTAAATGTCCTGTGAGTGAGAACCCCGAACAGAAGCTGTCTGCAAAGGTCAACCTACTGGCTAACCCTTCAATGATGGGCAAGAGGTTGAGCTGCTGAAGCTCTAGATCTTATTTACAATTTATCTCAGACAATCGTAACCTTTCCTCCCCCGCCACAGTGTTGAACCCTTCCTGGGAGAGTGGTGACTGCAGAATCATAACTGAGAATGACAGACATAGAAGGCTTCTGTAACCTTCCCCTCCCACCCCCACCCCAAAAACAGTCCAGACAGGAAGCTATTGAAGAGAGTCCTTAAAAACTGTAATAAAATCCTTTGAAATTGTGATAAAGGTGCTGAAGTGTGATGGGTAGACACAGGAGACTGGTGGAGGGGGTGGGTACAGAACAGGACAAACAGGACACTTTGGTTTTCTTTTAAGAGGCTGGCCACTGGCAAGTTTGACCATGCTCCAGAGTACATGAGACTTGGTGGGTTTTGTTGTTGTTTTTGCAGCGCTGGGGGCACAAGGGTGGAAAGGTGGACCTAAGAGGAACGAGAAGCAAGTGTGATTGGAATGTATATGAAATAACTAATAAAAATATTATATTGGGAAAAATAAATAAAATAAAAACTTTTTTAAAAGTTGCTCTAACTGCTAGACATGGTAGCATACACTTTCCAGGCAGATTTCTGTGAGTTCAAGACCAGCCTCACCTACATAGTGAGTTCCACGACAGTCATTATGCAGAGAGAGGGGAAAAAAAGCTAAACCAATTGGACATGTCAATCACCTGGCCATATTACCTGATTAGCTAACTCACCTACAGAGATGCTAAGGACATGGAAAGAATAAGCATCCCTTTAATGAGTTGAAGTACTTACATAACCCAGAAGCCCCTCCTTCATATACCCAGAAGCCCTCTTTCATATACCCAGAAGCCTCTCCTTCATATAACACCAAAGCCCGTCCTTCATATACCCAGAAGCCCTTCCTCCATATAATCCAGAATTCCTTCCTTCATATGACCCAGAAACCCCTCCTTCATAGGATCCAGAAG
>CAJQZJ010033026.1:5424941-5435390 GCA_907164525.1 Lophiomys imhausi | reverse complement strand
ACCCAGTAGCCCCTCCTTCAGGGTACTTGCTTGAAGATCTTCTATGCTAAGGCTGCCCATCTTCATGCTAAAACTTCTTCCTTTTCTCCTGTCTATCACCAGCCAAAATCCTAAACAAGCTTTTTTTTTAAACAGCTGTTTATAGATATCCATCGCTGACCCTAACTCAAAGAGCATTTTTTCCACCTCCCTTCTCCCTGTCACCTGCCGAGATTTATAGCTTGCCTGCCCTGTTGTCTTTCACAAACTCTAATAAAATGCTTCTCAAGCATCCTTCTAAGTCTGCCTTTCAATTACTTTATTGAGATTAAGAAGGCACAAAAGAGAACCTCAGTTCACAGGAGAAAAGCAAATGGTGGCAAATACTTACACATTCTCCAGGCCTAACAGATTACAAAAAGCTAATAGGCAGGCACTTGGTAATCTTTACAGCATCCACTAAATGAAGGCTATACAGCGGGAAAGAAGTAGCTATCAGGTTCCAAATTTAGTTCAATAGTGGACTGTTTTCCTTAAATCCACAAAGTCCTGGGTTTAACTCCCAGCATCACCACCATCGCCACCCCAAAGAGATGGTGGAGGTGGAGGAAAGTGGAAGTAAGTATTAGATAGACGCAATCTGTGATAAATTAAAATGGAATACTACAAAATGTTCAACTTCTAAAGATGGCAGGTAGTTTGATGACAGAGTGCTTAGTATGTCTAAGGTCCTGAACTCAATTCTAGGCACCAAAACAAACAAGCAACACAAAGCAAAATAAATTTTTAAAAGGGAAGAAGAGAGAGAGAATAAAGAAAAAGAATTAAAGAGTAGGTATAGTCAGATGTCGTGGCACACACCTTGAAACAGGGAGGTGGCTCTCTTGGAATTTGAGACCACTCTGGTCTACATAGTAAGCAGCAACCAGTGAGGGTCATACAGTGAGACCCTGGCTCAATAACAATAGTAAAAACAACAATAATATCGACAATAAAGAATAGTGATAACGCCAAATATATCAATAATTACATTAACTATAAATAATTTAAAAAATTACAAAGATGATTAGATGGATCTGATAGATCAAAGTAGAACAGGAACAAGAAATCAGGTAAAAACTAATCAACTGGAAGATGGGGTGGCTCTGGGCACTAGCCTTCAGAAAAAGGACATTACTGTGGCCTTACATTATAAAAGGACCAGTACCCCAAAGACAGTACGATCCTCTGTCTGCATCTAGCCCAAACACTTCAAACTCCACACCAAAAGCGGACAGAATCGGAAGGAGAACTAGGAAAATGAACATCTCTGAACTGGAGAACGAAAGCAGCAGGTCTGCTAGTAGCAGGCTGACAGGCAGCCTGTTTCCCTGGCAACACACTAATTTCAAGGAAGGAGCAAATATCAGAACCCCTCCTCCTTAGAATTTGAAATACCATGTAAAAGCATCACAGCTGTCCCTCCTCTAATTGAAAATGCCATTTGAAAGGTGGAGGCCCATCAAGGAAAAGCTGTCTTCTCCTGGCAAGCATGGCTATCATAGATTTGTTTTTTCTTTTTAAAAATCTACTTTTGGGGATGTAGAGATGGCTCAGCGTTTGAGAGCACTGGCTGCTCTTCCAAAGGACCAAGAGTTCAAATCCCAGCACCCACATGGCAGTTCACAGCTGTCTGCAATTACTGGGCATGATGGTGCACACCTTTAATTCCAGCATTTGGGAGGCAGAGGCAGGTGGATCTCTGTGAGTTCAAGGCCAGCTTTGTCTACAGAGTGAGTTCCAGGATAGCCAGTGCAACACAGAGAAAACCTGTCTTGAAAAAAAAAAAAAAACAAAACAAAAACGAACAACAACAAAAAAAAACCCACAAACTACTCTTACATGACTTTAAAAAAAAAATCCTAGCTGGGTGTGGTGGCGCATGCGTTTAATCCCAGCCCTAGGGAGGCAGAGGCAGGCAGATCTCTGTGAGTTCGAGGCCAGCCTGGTCTACAAAGCATGTCCAGGACAGCCATGTTACACAGAGAAACCCTGTCTCAAAAAAAACAAAAAAAAAATTCTATCAATGGTATATATACTTACTAGCCCCAGAAGCCCAGTCTTTAATGCTTACAGACCCTCACTGCTAACTAAGCCTGCCTGAAGCAGAACTTTCTCAGTTCCCTCTAACTCCCTTCTATGAACACTGGCCACAATTCTAAGCAGGAGGACTCAGCATTTTCATGCTATCTGAATGATTCATCCTCCCCGCCACCCCCAATATATGCAATCTCAGGTCTCCATCGTTGAACTTGTCTGTTTTCTTGAATTTAGTTTAGAAAAAGCATAGCTTTCTCTCTTCTCATAAGTCTCCCTCCTCCCAGCAGTTGCTGAGATCTGCATCTTGTTTATCCTGTTTATTTTCCTCTAACTCTAATAAAATGTCTCTCATTTCCTTCTGAAAGACAGCCAGCTTTCTTCTTCTATGTCCTTTATATGGGCTGACAGCAGAAGGTGTGGTCCAGATTAAAAGTGGATCTTCCAACCTCAAAGACTTGGATTAGAAGTGGGTTTTCCCACTTCAAATTATTTAATATGTGTGTATATGTCTCTTAGGCTGGAGAGATGGCTCAGTGGTTAAGGGCACTGGCTGCTCTTCCAAAGGGTCCAGGTTCAAATCCCAACACCCA
This sequence comes from Lophiomys imhausi, assembly GCA_907164525.1. Taxonomy (NCBI): domain Eukaryota; kingdom Metazoa; phylum Chordata; class Mammalia; order Rodentia; family Muridae; genus Lophiomys; species Lophiomys imhausi. The sequence goes on along the minus strand of CAJQZJ010033026.1, from coordinate 5,432,742 downwards.
CATGGCAGTACACGCCTGTTTGGAGCTCCAGTTCCCATCGCAGCAGGCACACATATGGTGCACATATCTGTGCATGCAGGCAAAATACCCATACACATGAAATAAAACAAATCTTTAAGAAAAAAATATGCCTCACAGGTGTGCCCTGCTGCTTGGGTTTTAGTTAATTCCAGATTCAGTCAAGTTGACAACCAAGAATAGCCACCACAGTCCACCTCTTGTCAACTTGACACACAATCATATCTCCTTATATCATGTTTAATCTCTAAATGACAACAATAAGTCATAATTATACCTAACATGATATAAATATCCCTTGTACAATGGCAAACACCTCAGAAATTTAGAATAGGTGGGAATGTCCCTTGCGGAAAATTTTTTAGTATCTCAAACTTAAATATGATAACCACTGATATTCTCTTAACTGACGTTACACACTACATGATGAAAGAAATTGAAGAAAGAAAACACAAATAACTGTACAAACGCATTCTTAATGAAATCAACAGTCATGTCAATTATAATCCTTGTTTCTGTAACTGGTCATGTGGCCTTGGCTGGTATTTATAACTACCTTCCTCTACTACCCATTTCTATATTTTCTCCTCCCTCAGTGAGCACCTCAGCAGATCTTGGCTCTTTTCCTGGAGAAGTGACCCATACCTTCATTCCTGAAGATCTGTGTCCTTTGTTATCCTGCCTGGATTAGACTGCTGTAGTTTCCTACTGACCTTAATCACAGGTCATGGTAGCACCAAGAAGAGCTCTAAAGCAGTGGTTCTCCACCTCCCTAAGGCTATGATCCTTGAATACAGTTCCTCATGTTGTGGTAACTACCAACAATCAAAGTATTTGTTGCTACCTTGTGATTGTAATTTTACTATTGTTATGAATTGTAATGTAAGTATCTGTGTTTTCCAATGATCTCAGGCAACACCCATGAAAGGGTTCTTTGATTCCCAAAGGGGTCATGACCCATGGGTTGAGAAATGCTGCCCTAAGGAATCTCCTGCACTACAGACATAATCTTTCTTATCTCCACTTGTGGAGAAGCAACACAATTTCCCCTTGGTAATCTGGATCAATCGTCCCTCCTAGCACTATTGCTCCTTTCTTAGCCTGTTGCTTAAGGACATCAGAAGACCACTGCAGTTCAATGGAATGTTTGTTGTAGCTCCTAGCAGGACCACGACCCACTCTAGAAAAAAAACTTCTAGGCCAGCAGAATTTAAGATTACGAAACAGAAATCTGGACACATGGATCCTGGCTATGGGAGAAACTGTGCCATATATTGGATGCTGATTTAAAGCATATACTGCTTTCTGGAGAACCCTGCCACAGCCCTCCAGGCTGCTGTCACCTAATTGGTGCTGTAACTGTATCTACAAAAGGCCATTCCATCTTTCTGTCAAGCCAACTGCTTCAGGATGGTGGGGTACCTGGAAAGACTGCTGGATTCCATGATCGTGGGCCCACTGCCACACTTCTCTGTCTGTGAACTGAGTTCCTAGGTAAGAAGCAATACTGTACTGAATGTCATGACTGCTGATAAGGCATTCTGTAAGTCCACAGATGGTAGTTTTGGCAGAAGCATTATGTGCAGGAAAGGCAAATCCAAAATCAGAATAAGTATCTACTCAATGAGAGACAAAACATTTTCCTTTCCATGGAGGAATTGGTCCAATGTAGTCAACCTGCCACCAGGTCACTGGGTGGTCACCCCAGGAAATGTTGTCATATCTGGAACTCAGTGTTGGTCTCTGCTGTTGGCAGATCTGGCACTCAGCAGCAGCCTACAGTGAGGTCAGCCTTAGAGAGTGGCAGTCATGCTGCCGAGCCCATGCAAGACCCCCATCTCTGCCTCCATGGCCATTTTATTCCTGGGCCCACTGAGCAATGACAAGGAGGGCTAGGGAAAGAGGTTGACTGTCTACAGAATGAGTCATCCTTATCTACTTGATTACTGAATGACTCTTCAGTTGAAGTCACCTTTGGGTGACGATTTACATGGGACATGAGTATCTTTACATCCTTCACCCATATGGAGCGATCTATTCACATACTTCTGCCCCAGATGTCTTTATCACCAATTTTCCAATCATGCTCTTTCCAAGTCCCTGGCCATCCAGTCAATCCACTGGGCATAGCCCATGAACCAATAAACATTCACACAAGGATCATTTTTCCTTCCAAACAAAATGTATGAGCACGTGTACTGCCTGATGTTCTGCCCACTGTGAAGATTTGGCTTCACCAGCGTCTTTGAGGGTTATCCCAAAAGGGGTTGTAAATGCTACACATGTCCACTTCTGGGTGGATCATGTATATGCCACCACCAGTAAACCATGCACTAGTCTTCTTTTCCTCACTCAGCCCATCACAGGGCACACCCCGTGAAGCTGTAGGTGTACACTTGGCAGCACACAGCATTGTAACCGGAGTAGAAACCACATGCATTTGAGAAATGTCTTCACATAACTTGCTAGTGCCTTCAGGACCTGCCTGGGCCCAATACATATATACCACTTCTGTCTGATAATGGATGGCTGCTATGCAATGACTTGGTGAGGCAGAAAACATCCAGTTCATGATGGGTAGCTAAGGTCACATGGTAACTTGGTGACCCATTATCAAATGTTCTGTTTCTAATAAGGCCTAATAGCAGACCAACAGCTTTCTCTCAATGGGAGAATAATTGTCTGCAATAGAGCCTTGCTCCAAAATCCCAAAGGTCTCCTCTTTGATTCACTTATCGGGGCCTGCCAAAGGCTCCAAACAGCATCCCTATCTGCCTCTTACACCCCAAGTACCACTGGATCTGCTGAATCATATGGTACAAGTGGTAGAGCATCCCCGACAGGAGCCTGGACCTGTTGAAGAGCCTTCGCCTGTTCTAGGCCCCCACAAAGCTAGTAGCTTTGCAAGTCACGTGGTATATGGGCCAGCGAAATACTCAAGTGAAGAATGTGCTGTCTCCAGAATCCAAATAGGCCAACTGAACGTACTTCTTTCTTGGTGGTCAGAGGGGCTGGGTACAATAACTTATCCTTTACCTTAAAAGGAATATCTCTGCATGCCTCACACTACTGGACTCCTAAAAATTTCACTGATGTAGAAGGCCTTTGAATTTTGGTTGGATTTATTTCCCATCCTTTGATGTCCATATATGTTACGGTTGCTTTCTCCTTCCAATCACCATAATGTCATCAACATCAATGTGGAATTTTGTGGCAGAGATGGATGATCAAGATCCTTTCTAACTCATTTATGACACAGGGCTGGAGAGTGAATATATTCTTGAGGTGAAACTGTAAAGGTATACTGCTGGCCTTGCCAACTGATAGCAAATTGCTTCTAATGGTCCTTACAGACAGGGACTGAGGAAAAGGCATTTGAGAGGTCAATAGCTGCACTTCATATACCAGGAGATGTGTTAGTCTGCTCAATAACACCACATCTGGTACAGTAGCTATAGTTAGAGTCCCTACTTGAATAAGTTTCTGGTAGTCAACTGTCATTCTCCATGATTCATCTGTCTTCTGCAGTGGCCAGATAGTAGAGTTAAAGGGAGATGTGGTGGGAACCACCACCCTTGTACCTTTCAAGTCCTTGATGGTGGCACTAATTTCTTAATTCCTCCAGGAATACGATACTGCTTTTGATTCACTATTTTCTCTGGCAGAGGCAACTCTAAAGGCTTCCATTTAGCATTTCCAACCATAATAGCCCCCACACCACAGGCCTGGGAACCAATGTGAGAATTCTGTCAACTTCTAAATATAGTTATCACAATTATACATTCTGGGACTGTATAACCACAGGATGAGTTCAGGGACCCACTGGACCTACTATGAGTCAGACTTCAGCCAAAACTCCCTTAATCACCTGGCCTTGATAAGCCCCTACTTTAAGTGGAGGGGCACAATGTTTCTTGGGATCTCTGGGACTCATCTTTAATTCAGAACCAGTATCCAATAGACCCCAGAGAGTCTGACTATTTCCTTTCCCCAAATATTTTTTACAGTTTACCCTTATAAAATCTGTAGGTCCCTCTGGGGAAGGACTGGAGAAAGGTTAATAAACTTTAAAGGTATTTTATCAAAGTCATTCCTCAGAGGAATCTGGCCATCCCTTCATTCAAGGGGGTCTATAAACTGCCTCAAGTCTGGAAACTGTTCACAGGCCAAGATCCCCTTGCCGTGGTCCAGGAGGCCACTAAGAAAATGCCCCATGGGTTTGATCTTACAGAGGCAATTTCTCAGTTGAGGTTCTCTCCTTTCAGATAACTCTAGCTTGTGCCATGTTGACCTGAAACTAGCCAGCATAGATGCCACAATATGAACATCCCACAGTAAAATGTAAATCACATATATGAATAACTCTTATTCCTGCGGGTGCTACCAATAAGCAGTAGAGAGTTTAAGGATGAAATGGTGGACACACAGAGGTCAGAACAGCACATCATGTATGAGCAGAAAGAATAGGAGAGGCCATGTTAGGACAGTACTACAAGGTGGCCACCTGCAAGTCAGTGTTACAGGCCTGAGACAAAAACCAGTCCTCCTGCTTCCTTAACCTTTGACTTGTAGCCTCCAGAACTGTGAGAAGATAAGTTTCCACTGATCTGTGGAATTTTGTGTGACAGGCCTCACAAACACACATAGGGAATCACCTAGGCAGGGTTCAGATGCCCTTGGATTGTGAGGGTAAAAAAAAAGAGTATGCACTGGCATTTTGTTAGTTAGGAAAACAAGACATGCTCAGTGTACACTCAAAGGTGTGCTGCGACAGGAAGCAACCATCTGCTCCAGCATGGCCTGGTACTCACATGTCCAAGCTATAGGTGCTCTAGCCTCCTTGGGCCCCGCATTGACACAAATGACACTTTTGTGGTTTAGATTATTAAGCAGTCAGTATTTAGGACCCTTGGCTGCTCTGACTGTGTTCTATTGGCAGCAGTTCAACACTCAAATTTGTTTCAAAACCCTACACTTCCTAAGTTACAAAAACGAATTTAAATGTGGTATCAGATCTAGTATTTTAATAAAGTCAATTCATTTTTGTTATGAAGTGTTCTGAAATATATTTTCAAGTTATTTCCCAAAGCCTCCAAGTTAATCACCAAGTGTCTTCATGGCTCAGGAGATACTTGCTCTGGGAGGCTAGTTGGTAATTTGCATAGAGCAAGCTATCAATCAGCATTCAGTGAGAGACCCAGCTTGAGCTTGGAGCTGCACACCACGTGTTTGTTTACTTTACTTCACTGCCGCATGAGGGGACCACAGGTGAGCATCAGAGGGCACCAGGTAAGACCAAGTAGCACCAGGGTACCACAGACAGAGAGGAGGCTGCTTCTCTGCATGCCCTCAGAAAGGGAAGCAAGTGTTCATCATGCTGGAGGTGTCATGACTGCTGACTGACCACTCCCTAGACTCATGTTCTCAATAAGTCTTTCTCATAGCCACTCTCATGGTTGGGTCTGTCCAGTATAAGATCAGAGTGATGCTCAGAGGCCCCCAGTTCAACTGAGAGCCCTAGGAATAGAGCAACACACACAGACCGAGATCTAGTGCATCATGTGTGTCCATCATTTCGGGCCGAGCAACTGGACTATGGGGTCAAGGCCAGAGTTAGCAGACAAAACAGACCCAGGCCAAAGATTCAGTAAAGAGGCCATGCAAAGCTGAAACAGCAGACAGGTCCATAGGAGTTGCTAGCAGCACAAGAGGAAGAGCCCCGCCATTCTTCACCATCCTGGCCCCACTGAGTCCTGCAGATGCTGGAGGGCTGTGAGTGAGGCAGGCCTGGTGGATAAACACAAGCCATACCCTAAACAAGAGGTCTCATGAGAATGCTTGTACCAGCCTACAAAATGCAACTTGGGATCGTTCCACCCAGCCCTGATGCTGCACACTGTGCCCAAAGTCCAGCATTTGCCATACTCCTGCGCTCAAACTCACCAGCTCTGAGAGACACCCAGGGGGTCCTAAAGTCAGTACCCAAAGAAAAGGGAAATGACTTTTTCAAAACTTAACACTTAATCATTCTGAAATAAAGATCAGTGAATAACTAAACTGGCTTTTTTGTGGTTTGTTTGTTTGCTTATTGGTTTTTTGGAAACAGGGTTTCTCTGTGTAGCTCTGGCTGTCCTGGAACTCACTCTGTAGAACAAACTGGTCTCGAACTCACAGTGATTCACCTCCCTCTGCCTCCCGAGTGCTCTCTCTGGGTAACTTCAGGCAGATAGTGTAGAGGAATTTTACTTCAGAACATGGCTGCTCTGCCAAGAGATCACATCCAAAGACCCTCTAGGTCTGTGTGACCTGGCTGGAATACAGACACGTCTTTAATCCCAGGAGATGGAGGAAAGTAAATCTGTGAGTTCAAGGCCAGCCTGGTATAGAGCAAGTTTCAGGTAAAAAAAAAAAAAAAAAAAAAGCTTAGGTCTAGGCATGGTGGTACACACCTTTAATCCTAATAATGAAGGTAAAACTAGTTTTCAGAAGGAAGCACCATGTTTCAAAGTGATGTCTAACTGAGTGGCAGACAAGTGACAAATCAGAGAAAGATTCAACAGAATAGGATATGCCCAACTCTCATGAGAACAGAGAAGTAAGAGAAGCTCCTTAAGGGAGCAGCACAAAGAATGAGGGAGAGAGAGGACGCAGTTTTACTGGGAGAGTTTTACAGAGACAGGCTGAAGAGAGAACGAGCCAGAGAATGAGGAGCCAGAAGATTAGAACAGATTGCTAGAGTTAGTTTGAGGCCAAGCAGAGCAAATGAGAGAAGCCAGATTGAATCAAACAGCTTGGAGGGGAGTTTGAGCCAGAACAGCTGAGATGAACCACCCAGCTAGAGTTCAGAAAGAGCTAGAAAGAGTGAGCTTATTCAGCAGTAAGTCACAGAGGCTGAAACCATTCTAGGCCTAGATTAGATTGTACAGAGGCTAGAAGCTTCCAGGACTAGGCCTAAGTTAGCAGACAGAGGCAATATGCCTCGGAGATGAGAATTACTACAGCCAAATAAAAGTACTTTTACAAGACAGCTGAGAACACAAAAGTTCTCTTGTTCAGACAAGTACATTAGATAAGCTGTCCTAGGAAATTCCAGGCTTACAAAAGAACTCCTGAGGTCCAGCCTCGGCGCAAAGGCCTGTAATCCAAGCTACTGGACTGAAGCAGGAGGATAACAAGTTCAAGCTCTGTCTGGGCTACACAGTAATTTGTCAATCCTGACATTCGCTGGAGAAAGACCAGTTCCACCACTATGAGCCACATTTGAAGCAAGCTTTATTAAATGCTGACCAAGACGGACTCTGGTCAAGAGTACTACTGGGAATCCCCAGCTGAGTGACCCCAGACATGTGTTGTAGGGGCTTTTTACAGACAAAACCATTCACCACCATACTTTTCCATGAGGCTTTGTTATACTCCAAGAACTACAACTCCCAGGACCCCAGGAGGTTATCTGGTCCTCAGGCAGGTGAGTCTTACAGGTTAATTTCAGGTATTACAAACTTAAGAAGACACTGTTTCAAAAATTGAAAAACAAAAACTTCTGGGCTATAAGCTGCACAAAAGAGTAAAAATCAGAAAGCAAGACTGAGATTCAACCTATTTGCTGTAACAGTGGTAGGAGACTAAGAGGGAAAAGAGAAAACAGTGAGTCTAGGGAAGATACATCCTCAGTTGGACAGCAACACCAGGAGGCACAGGCTCCCATCAGAAAACCAGCCATACACACACACACACACACACACACACACACACACACACACACACACACATACAAAAACACATA
>CAJQZJ010033026.1:5358342-5424841 GCA_907164525.1 Lophiomys imhausi | reverse complement strand
TCCTGGACTCGCTTTGTAGACCAGGCTGGCCTCGAACTCACAAAGATCCGCCTGCCTCTGCCTCCCAAGTGCTGGGATTAAAGGCGTGCGCCACCACCGCCCGGCTCATATTTTTTTTTTTGAGACAGAGTTTCTCTGTGTATTCCTGGCTGTCCTGGACTTACTTTGTAGACCAGACTAGCCATGAACTCACAGAGATTCGCCTGTCTCTGCATCCCGAGTGGTGGGATTAAAGAGTTTTGTTTTGTTTTCTTTGTTGCTTTGTTTTTTGAGACAGGGTTTCTCTGTGTATTCCTGGCCATTCTGGACTCGTTCTGTTGACCAGACTGGCCTTGAACTCACAGAGATCCAGCTGCCTTTGCCTCCCAAGTGCTGGGATTAAAGGTGTAGGCCACCACACCTGGCCAGAGATAATTTTTAAGGGTGACCAGACAGGCACTGTAGATCAATGCCAAGTCTTCTGGCCTTCAAGGGTACAACACTTATGTGATGTACTTACATATGTGCAGGCAAAATAATCACACATAAAACAAAAATACATCTTCTTAAAAAGGCTATGCACATATGTGAGTCTGAGTATGGGGATAGGATATGAAACTAGAAAGAGACTGCAGGAAAGGGAAAGAGGTGGTTATTAAGGAAGGGGGGAGGGCAACAGGACACAGGAGACACAAAAGCAGAGACTGCTGGCAAGCCAGGCAGAGAGACTGGAGTAGAAGGAATGGGGAGAAAGATCAACAAAAACAAATTATGTTTGAATGCCATGATGGAACCTACCATGGCATACATCATAGTTTATATAATATATAAAACAAATGAAAAAGGAAGTAGTTTGCTTGCCTAACTATAGCACACAAGTAAAGATAAACGATGACAAGTTTCTACTAACAGTTGCAAGGTTGTCAGCTGATTTTCTTCCTCTTCTATATGCAAATGATAGAAAAGTGGAAACTTCCAGGGTTTATGTATGTCTGTTCACATTCATAAGAAATCACCTCTAAAGCATGTCTACTCGAATTGTTCCTTTGTCTCCCTTGTGTAAAAATGGCTAAACTTGGAACTGAGTCAGATTAAGCAAGGGCCACTGGCTGCCACTTCTATCATAGAGGCAACTTCTATAACACAGTGGGTTAGATGCTTATAATTAGAAACCATCAGGCCTAGTGTGGAGGCACACAGCTTTAACCCAGCACTCAGGAGGCAGAGGCAGGCAGATCTCTTTGAGTTCAAGTTCCAGGCCAGCCAGGGCTACAGGATGGAGACTCTGTCTCAAATGAATAAGCAAGCAAAGGAACCGGAGAAATGGCTCTGTGGCTACAGCTCTTGCTGCTCTTGCAGCAGAGGCAGGTTTAGTTCCCAGCACCCACATGAGAACTCACAATGGCTATCACCTCCAGCCCCCCGGGGATCTGACACCCTCCTCTGGCTTCAGCAGGCACTGCACACATACACATGCAGACAATATTCATACACACAAAATGAAAATAAACAAATCTTTAATAACCAAAGCAACATACCCTCGCCAGCTCTATTTAAGAATTAATTCACTTTGAGTACACAAAAGTTCCAAATTTCAAAATCAGCAACTCAAAGGCTAAAAAACACCACAGCTTCAACAACAACAAAAAATTAATTTGACTTGAAATTTTACAAGATTGAGGCAATGAAATTGTTTTTGTTTTCCAAGTCAGGGTTTGTCTGTGTATCCCTGGCTGTCCCAGACTCACTTTGTAGACCAGACTGACCTCAAACTCACAGAGATTCACCTGCCTCTGCCTCCTGAGTGCTGGGCTTAAAGACGTGTGCCACCACTGCCCGGTTTAGGCAATGAAATTTGAAACACAGAGCACACAGCAATTTTCAATCTTCTATACTATTCATCCACATACTAAACAAAGTTGGCCCTCATCCTTTAATCCCAGCATGTAGAAGAGGCAGGTGGATCTCCGTGAGTCAAGGCCAGCCTGGTCTACAGAGTGAGTTTTGGGGCCAGGACACAAAGAGAGGCCCCAATAATCCACAGGATGGTTAGTCCCTCGTGTAACGGTCCAGTGCTCACCCTTTTGTTCTGCCATGCCAGACACAGCCATAGCGGGGTTTCTAAGCTATATTCCCACAGTTCCCATTGCTCCCAGTGGATCTATCAGAAAGAAAACTCTAGCAAAACTTCAGTGGCTGACCAATTTGACAGATGCTTGGATGACTGGCAAGGGTCTCCTGGTGGTGGTGGTAGGGGCCTTCCTTCACAGTGTGGGTGGGATCCAGAGAGAAAGCATGGATTACTAACTACAGAATGTTGTCTTGTAACTGTGGCATCTATATTCCTTCACCTATAACGCTGTACACTGAAGGGACAAAAGAAGAAACTACATCCAACCTATTTTATTCTAACATTAGACCTGTTCCTCTCATGGTGGTCTCGTGTGGTTAGGAGGACAGTCACACCACAGACAGGGGGCTCAGAGTCTAGAATAGACTGCTCTATAGTCTTCCTTTACAAAAAGCAGAAGCTGAGCCTTGAGGCATCTAGTAGACTGCTCCAGCCACGCAGTGAACAGCTCCAGGGACAGCCCGGGTCCCAGGGCTCACTTTCACCCATGCACCCACCACCTCCATATGCTTGACTCAGGGGAACAGGCTGGGTCAGTCTGAGTGCTCATCCTCAGACAGAATGACATCGAGGCTGCTGTACTCAGAAGAGCAGGTATACACTAATGCACCAAGTGCCACCTTGAGAGCATAACCAGTACCCCCAGTGCCCATCGCTGCAGCTAGGAGTAATGTCTTCTCCAGCCTCCTGCTACTCAAAAGGAAAGGAACTGCCTGTTGCCTACCACTAACTGACAGTATATCTATCTGCAAGCTCCTATACTCAGCAGTATACAGTGAAGGACTCCATCCTACACACGACCAATACTCCCCAGTCCCCACTTCTCCATAGCTACACCCACAGCTCTCCCACAGCAACCACTACAGGCTTTGCTACGTAGTAACCACTTGATGCATTCTGGTTAGCTTTCCGTCATCTTGACACAAGCTAGGGTCATCTGGGAAGAGGGGACCTCAACTTCCTTCACAAAGCTCATGAAAGTCATCAACATTACAGTACCTGCACATAGAGAACGCCTAAGAAAGAGAACACGCATGGGAAAGCATCATCGGCAGTGTCCTGCACTTTCAGGTCATTTCTGACACAGCATAGGAAGGATTCTTAGGTCACATGACTATCTTTTAAACTGGAAGGAGAATCCAAGCCAGGTGTTCTCTCACAGGGACCAGCCAGCAGGCAAGGCAGTCATGCTTACGATTCAGTAAGTGGAACAGCATCTAATGAAAGAAAACACTGCAGACTATGTATCTGACAAGGGGTTAAGGGACTCAAGCAATTTAATAGAAAAGCAAATAATCCCATTTTGAAATGGACAAAGGACATTTTGACAAAGGACAAATGAGCATTTCTCAAAAGAAGTTATACAAATAACATCACTAATCACTGAGGAAATATAAATAAAAACCACAAGGAGGGATCCCCTCTTCCCAATGGGAATGACCATTATTAAAAAGAAAATTGCTGGTGAGGATCTAGAGATATGAGAATCCTTAGGTGGCAGTGAGCTGGTACAGTCACTATGGAAAAATATAAGGTTCCTCAAAAAATTAAAACTAGGTGTACCGTAAGATCCAACAATTCCGCTACTGAGTATTTATCCAAGGAATTGAGATCACTTTGTCAAATGCGCAACTGGAACCCTGTTTATTTTGATCAATGCTCATAACAGCTCGTTAACTTGCATTTTTCTTACTGCTGCTATGACTGAGCACAATCCTACACAGTAGTCTTTTTTTTGCTCTGCCACTCCACCCTTTTTAATGACTTGCTGGTGTGGGCTGTTTGCTTTTTTTGAATCCTCTTCTTCACCAATTCATGAAGTTATTCACTCTACTAATGACTTTAAAACTTTCAACAGAATTCCAGCAAAATTGTATTTGCTTTTCCATTTAACTTACTTTTTCAAAAAACCTAACTTTTTTGTTTTCTTGGGGGGTGCTGGGTAGTTGGAGACAAGGTCTAATATTTTTACCATGCCAAATGTTCCAGCCTTTCACTCTGAAATTTCCTCTTTCATTTCTAAATTTACCAAGTAGTGCCAGCCCCAGGCCTGAGAGGAAGTGGCTTCTAATAGTCCAGGGCTCAGCAAACTGGTATCACTCCCAGAGGCCAAAAATGTCGCTGATGTGAGATAGTGTTAAGGCAATTAATAATCCCAGAAAATTAATTTTAAAATAACATTTGAGTTGATGTAAAGTTCTATAAATTCACTGGGTATGGTAGTACAGGCCATTAATCCCAACATTCAGGAGGCAGAGGTAAATGGACCTGGGTGAGTTTGAGGCTAGCCTGGTCTACAGAGTGAGTCCAGGACAGCAAGAGATACACAGAGATACCCTGTCTCAAAAAACTAAGAAGTTCAATAAATTGATAATGAGACTTTTTAAAGGCAGTTTATCAATGAACAATACTGTCGAAACTGGATAGCCACCTGCAGGAGAATGAAATTAGGACACAATATTGTCACTCTGTACATCCAGTTGAAACTGGATCAAACACCTTACTTAGTTCTACTTTAAAACTAGAACTATGAGCTGGATGTGGTGGCACATGCCTTTAACCCCAGCACTTGGGTTGCACAAGCAGGCGGAGTCCAGGCCAGCCTGGTCTACAAACTGAATTCCAGGATAGCCAGGGTAAACAGACAGAGAAACCCTGTCTTTGGGCAGGGCAGGGGATAGGGAGACAACCACAAAGAACTATGGAAATCAGAGAAAATGCTTCAGAATAAAAGTACAGCTCTAAGAATTAACAAGCTGTTTTACAACAAATTAAAAGGATTCTGCATAAAAGAAATGAAAAGAGTGAACAGACAACCTACAGACTGGGAGAAAATCTTTGACATGTCATCATTATCTAGAATATATAATGTACATTTTATTTTGAATATATACCTTGTCCTATTATGCTTTTTACTGCTGTGATAAACACCATGACTAAAAACAACTTGGGGAGGTCGATGTAAGTGCTAGGTACCAGCCAATCACAGGTAGTCAAGGCAGGACCTAAGCAGGGCAGGAATCTAGAGACAGGAACTGAAGCAGAGACCATGGGAGAATTCCACTTAGTGGTTTGCTCCCTGTGGCTTACTCAGCCTGTTTTCTTATGTAGCCCTGAATGCCGAGGGATGGCCCCTCCGTGGACTGGGCTTTCCTCATTAGTCATCAATCAAGAAAATGTCCCACAGACATGCCCACAGCTCAGGACAATGGAGGCAATTCCTCAGCGAAGACACCCTCTTCCTCAGATATGTTCAAGCTTGATGCTCAAGCTAACAAAAGCTAACCAGCACAACTGTAAAAATTAAAACACACACAAAAATCCTGCCTATTAATAAATGGAGAAATGAAATGAAGATAGTTCTCAAAAGAAGTACAAATGATCAATAAATATTTGTAAAAGACATCAGAAAAATGCAAATTAAAGCTACTTTGTAATTCCATCTCACCCCCGTCAGAATGGCTACCATCAAGAAAAAAAGGAGCTGGAGAAATGGCTTAGAGGTTAAGAGCACTGGCTGCTCTTCCAGAGGTCCTGAGTTCAATTCCCAGCAACCACATGGTGGCTCAAAACCATCTATAAGGGGATCTGGTGCCCTCTTCTGGCCTGCAGGCATACATGAAGACAGAACACTGTATACATAATAAATAAAATCTTTAAAATAAATAAATGAATGAATGAATGAATGAATGAATGAATGAATGAATAAATAAATAAATAAATAAGGGGGGGCGGGGAGGGGAATTCCAGAGATGACTCAATGGATAAGCTCAGATACTGCTCCTGCAAAAGACCCATGTTCAGTTCTCAACACCCATGCCAGGCAACTGACAACCACCTACAACTGCAGCTCCTGGGTATCTGATACCTTCTTCTGGCCACTACATGCACCTGTAGTCAGGTGTACACATCATAACTAAAAATAAGCTTTAAAAAATGACAACAAATGCCATTGAGTTAGTGAAAGAACCCTTTTTTCCAGCTGGTGAGAATATAAACTGTTATAGCCACTACCCTACTCCATATCCTACAAGAGATATTGCACATCCATCTTTACTGCAACTCTTTTTACAAAACCCAGGGAACGGAATTAGCCCAGTGCCATCCATTTACTGAGTAAAAGATAATAGAAAACATGGCATACATACACAATGGAATTGTATTCAGCCATTAAAAAAAATAAAATTGTAAAATTTGCAGGAAAATGGAGCTGCAAATTCCTTTCTTGTTCTTTGAGAATTTCCTACAATATGTTTTTATTACATTCACCTCCAACTCCCCCCCCAAGCTCCACCCTCACCTCCTTTCCTTCCCCCAATGTTCTTGTTTTGTTTGTTTGTTTTTTTTTAATAATCCCTTAACTCCATTCTGAGCTGCCCAAATACTCCCAGAACATGGTCAACCTACCAGGAGCCATACCCTTAAAGCAACTGACTTCCTCCTAGAAGCCCCCAACCGTCCATAATTCCTCAGTTAGTAGAGGTTTGTGAACTCTCTCACTCTGTGTTAGACTGGTGATTGGCTTGATCTTGTCCAGGCCTTGTGCAAGCCTCCACAGTTGCTGTAAGCTACTGTAAAGTCTTATATTAAGTTAGGTAACCCAGGCTCAAAACACAAATATCACATGATCTCTCCCATACCGGTATCCTAGCTTTTAAAGGTTATATGTGTCGCCAGGCAACCAGGGCACACACCTTTAATGCCAGCCCTTGGGAGGCAGAGACAGGTGGATCTTTGAGTTCAAGGCCAGCCTGGTCCACAAAGCACAGGACAGTAGGGGCTACACAGAGAAACCTTGTCTGGGTGCAGGAGAGGAGTTATATGTGTGCTTAAATGAGAATAAGTGTGGGAAGACCCCAGAGAACTAGAAAGGGGCCCATGAGACACGACAAAAGAAGTGAAGGGGATGCTGAGAGCAACGGCACACATGAGATACGAAAGGGGAAGAGGGGACGACTGGAGAGGATGGTACAGCCAAGAAAAGTGGGACAGGGAAGTGGGGGTCACAGTTTCTCCTAGCTTGTGTGCATGGCCCCTGTTTCGGTGGAAGGGAAGTTAGTCGTGCGGTTTCTCCTCAGCTGGATTCCAGAAGACAAGCAACTCGGTGTTCCCCAACAGAAGGAACACTGACCCGATCTCTGTAGGAGGTGGCAGTTCTCTGTAACACAAGTTACTAAAACACCAACAGTTCAGTTACCCCTGTGACAACTATCTAGGAAGTTCATAGTCAAAGTCAAATTCTATTCTAGACATAACTATGATGATAATTTCTAAATGGAATAAATACTAAAGTCAGTAAACTTTAACAAGTAAAGCAGGCTACCCCAATTGAGATAGGTCTCATCCAATGAGCTAAAGGTCTTAGGAGAAAAGAACACTGACAGCCCCAAAGAAAAAGGGAATTTTGCTTTGAGCAAAAAAAAAAAAAAGACCAATCGTCTTTGGTCTCAGACTACAGTATTAAAACCTCTGTGAGGCTCCAGTCTGTTGGTCTGCTCCGCAGAATCTGGACTTGCCAGTCTCCATAGCTGTGTGAGGCAACTCCTTAAAGTGGATCTCACTGTTTCTGTCTGCCACCCCCGACACACACACACACACACACACACACACACACACACACACACACACTTGTGTATACCTATTTGTTCTCTTTTTCTGGAGAACCTGGATAAAACACTGAGTACCACCCTCAACACCTGTGACCAAAGCAGACAACAACACACAAACCTATCTGTACAAAATCCTTCTGAGTCTGGTGTGTGGGACAGAAACAGAGCTGATGTTGACAGCCTGAGATTCAAGTACAAGTGTGCTCACAGTCAACGCTCTCTGAAGGCAGTTGACCCCAGGGAGCCAAGAGAAGTGGCTTTCCAGCTCCCTGCTTTTGTAGACACTGCAGCATGGTTTGTGGGTGGTAAACAAAAGAAAATGCTTTAAAATAGAAGAGCTCTAGGCTGGGGTGTAGTTTACCGCAGCTGCAGCACCAAGTAACAGCCTGGGTTTGCGATTCTGAGGCAAGGCAGAAAGGCAGGCTAAATTATGAGCGCGTAGGAAGGGAGACCCTCACTCCTGAGTCACCAGCTGAATTTCAAGAATTCCAGAACCTGCCGGGCGTAGTGGCGCACGCCTTTAATCCCAGCACTCGGGAGGCAGAGGCAGTCGGATCTCTGTGAGTTCGAGGCCAGCCTGGTCTACAAAGCGAGTCCAGGACAGCCAGGGCTACACAGAGAAACCCTGTCTCGAAAAACCAAAAAAAAAAAAAAAAAGAATTCCGGAACAATGAACATTTGCTTTGAAGGCTACAGAAATAGGGATGGTGCTTCCTTTATAATAAAGAATGTTAAGTAGCAATGAACCAGGCTTAAGACCTGAATGTATATGACCTCAGGCAGAAGTTCTATATTCATTTTTGTTGCTAGGACAACTACACTGACAAAAAGCAACTTAGGGACTAAAGTGTTATTTGGCTTACAATTCTGGCTTACCGTCTATTGTTCGAGGGAAATCCATTCAAGATCTGAAAACATCGTTCCTACAGTCAAGAGCAGAGAGAGAACAGGCGCATGGACCCTTGTGTGCTTGCTCTTCACTAGCTTTCTCTGTCTTTACACTGTTCAGGATCCCCTGTAGGAAATGGTACCATCCACAATAGGCTAGGCCTTCCAGCATCAATTAACAACCACAGATGTGCCCACAGCTTGATCTAGACAACTGCTCACTGAGACTCCCTTTTCAGGTGATTCCAGGTTTGGCAAGTTGCAAAACTATCCTGCACAGTAGGACCTCACTCCTATCCTGGATACTGTCTGGAAGTCTCACCAGAAAAAGACTATTAACTCTGCTGACAGTGCAGATACCCTAACTCCCTATATCTCTGTTATTTAGACTTCTACTTATCAACCAGAGTCATGTCAGGTGCACCTAAGGAACCAACTGTGACGTCATTTCCATCCCTTAGTAAGCTTCTGAAGATAGTAACTTCTGATATCACCAAAATCCTATATACATGGGTATTATAAAGGCAATGAAGCATGTCTCTAACTCTTGTACTGCATATGTTAAAATTTTTTTTAATAAATTATATCCTGTGCTTCATACTTGTGCCCAGTCTTGATATTTTGGCAAGGATCTGGTTTTACCTGCATCAAGATCCCCAAGATATTAAGGGAATTCAGTACGGAGCTGTGCCTTAACCTGTGTTCCCACTGACAATTCTTCAGAACAAAGTGTGCTTCCTTCATTGAGTGGCTTCAAGGAGAAATCTGATATTCGTGCCAACTGTCCTGGTCAGGACAAGGACTCACAAGCAATCATATTCAAGAATGGAGCCCGTTGATATACTCAACCACCCCTGGCCTCTGCCACCTGCCCAGAGGAAAAAGCACATCTCAGCTTCTTTGGGACCACCTGCTGAGAAGCCACTAATGAAAAATTTTTTAATCTTACAAATACAAATGTTGTGTTTGAAATATCCTGGAAGCCTTATATTAGATAATTTTCAACCAGGCCAACACCCATGTTTCAAAGCTATTTGTAGCTATCAATTCTCTGGATAAGGAGAACAAATAGTAAAATAGCTGAAATAAATCATAGCATGTACCTAATTTGCATTAAATGTAAATAAACAAGATGCTCAAACTGAAAGGCAGAAATGTACAGAATGGTTAAAAAACAAAACAAAATCCAAAGCAGCCAACTATTTACTGTCCATAAGAAATACATTGTAAAGACACAAAGGAAGTGAAACAACAGAATAGAAAAGGATACACCAAACAAGCATAGTGGCATAAGCCTTTAACCCTAGGACTCAGGAGGCAGAAACAAGTGGATCTCTATGAGTTCAAAGCCAGCCTGGTCTACACAGCAAGTGCCAAGCCAGCCAGGGCTACATAGTAAGACCCTCTCACAAAAAATAGCAAAGACACATGAAAAGAAAAACCAAAAAAGAATGGAAGTAAGTATCCTGACATACAGAAAAAAAGACCTGAATGAAAAAAAAAAATTATTACTGAGAGAAACATAGCCATACATGGCGGCACTTGCTGTTTACCCCAGCATTAAGAAGGTTAAAGCAAGAAGATGACTACAAGTCTGAGGACATCCTGGACTACTTCGTGATACCAGGTTGTGGTAGAAGTTGGGTCTTTTAGTGGATCAGTGTGCAGCTCAGCTTGGCATCTGGCAACACATAAGCTTGGCGCCCCTTTGGTTTGCTAAAATGGACAGAGCACAGTTGAGACCATAGTCCTGTAAACTGCCCTGCTGAAGGGGCACGGCTAATAAACCATACAAGCCACACAGAGGATGTCAGTTGCCATGAGAAGCAATGGGACTGCTGGACATTGAGAGACCGCCAACGATCACAAGATAATGCGATGTATAAACCAGAAAGCTCCACGCAGCCACTCTCTTCCTCTTGCCCTCATCCACTGAGAAGTCACGCGGGAAAAGTGCACAGCAAGGTATGACATATTCAACCATTAGGCTGCAATGGTCATAAACTGAAAGGCGGAGTCCAAGAGAGAAAGACTTTTCACTGCAAGTTAGCCTGAGAAAGACCCTTTGCTGTTATTCAGCCTATTAAGGCTGGCAACAAAGCAGGTGGAGTTTGGAAGGAGCTTTAGGCCATGAACTCTATGGAAAAAGCCGGCCTCAGTTTGGCAGTTGGAACAGACTGACTTTATAAACTGGCCACAATTTGGTGATTGAAATAAATTGGCCTTGTGAACTGGCAAAGTTAGGCCCAAAGGACTTTAAGCCTGAAAGAGACTACCTGATGGGACTGCCGTAAACTGAGTCATCTTGCATGGACCTACACTAAGAATATTAATATCCTTTTAATAAAGTTAAAATTGTGTTAGTTAGGTGTTCTCAGATAGGTATTAGGGTGTTCTTAGATAGATTATAGATTTTAGATTATAGGTTTTAGGTTCTAGGATACATGTGTTTTATAGATATTTGTTAAGTATTAATAAATATAAGTGTTTTAAATAAAAATTTTCTGTTACACCAGACTAGTCAGGGTCTCGGCTGGGTGCGGAGGGGAAGGCACTATGAAGAATCAATACAGCATAGCGATATAACAGTGTACCTTACAACCCAGTCAACACACACAGCTATAGATGACAGCAAATCCTGGTTGCATAAAACAGTTGTTAAAGGAGTTTTCAACAAAGTCGCAGCACGTAAAACAACATGATAGATTTGCAAAAAAAAAAAAAAAAAAAAAAGCACGCAGCCAGTTACTACTGAACTATCTGCCTCCTAAAGCTAAGCCAATCTAATAAATCCCCTTTTATAATGTATATATACTCTAGAAGAACAGAACCCTATTTCATTTCTCTAGCAGTTGCTGCTAAGTGAAGCGATCAAAAACCCTGATTTCACAGACACCCAATGAGAGAGACTTGCTGGCTAGCTGGACAATACTGATTCCAGATACCTGAGAGGCTAACATTTGGAGGATAGTATTTTCTACCTTTTCTCTACTTTTTAAACTGGTGGGCTTAAGGATCTGATGGTTGAATTCAACATCTGGCTTTTGGAGTGATGTTGGACTCTTACTTCTTCTGTTGACTCTTCATCCACGGAGTGTAAATAACAACTGCGTGTATCTTGAGGGACTGTGAGAATAATTAATATATGAACTGAGAAGTCAGCAAACTACAGCACGTTGTCTTTTTATGTAAATAATTTTACTGGCAGACAGCCACACCCACTCATTTCCCATGCTGCTCTAATACTACAGCACATAAAAAGAAGGCCTACAAATACGAAACTATTCAGGATTGGCACTTTTACAGGAAAAGGAACGTTGGCTTACAATGATACCCAAAACACAGGAAGTAGTAAGAAAGTGAGCATAAGTTCCCTTCTGTTGTGATCTGAATATGAGTCCTAATGGTCCCCATAGGCTCATCTATTTGAATGCTCGGTCTTCTGGGAGTGGCAGTATCTGAGAAGGATTAGAACAGTGGTTCTCAAGTTTCCGAATGCTGTGACCCTTTAATAAAGCTCCTCATGTTGTGCTGACCCTCAACCATAAAATTATTTTCATTACTACTTTGTAACTGTAATTTTGCTATACTGTTAAGAATCACAATGTAGGCTGGGTGTGGTGGCCCATGCCTTTAACCCCAGCCCTCGGGAGGCAGAGGCAGGCAGATCTCTGTGAGTTCAAGGCTACCTTGGTCTACAGAATGAGTTCTAGAACAGCCAGGCCTACACAGAGAAGCCTTGTCTTGAAAAAACAAAAACAAGAAAAACTATCATAATATAAATATTTCTGATAGTCTTAGGCAACCCCTGTGAAAGGGTTATTCTACTCCCAAAGGGCTCACAACCTACAGCTTGAGACTGCTAGATTAGAAAGATTAGGAAGTGTAGTGATGTTGGAAGAAATGTGTCGCTGGGGTTGAGCTTTGAGGTTTCAAAAGCTATACAGACCCAGTCTCTCTCTCTGCCTGTGGATCAAGATGTAGCTCTCAGTTACTGCTCCAGTGCCACACCTGCCAAAATGTTCCTGCCATGATAATGGATTAAACCTCTGAAGCTGTAAGCAAGCCCCCAATTAAATGCTTTCTCTTATAAGAGTTGCCAGTTGTCGGGGTGTCTCTTTGCAGCAATACAACAGTGAGACACCTTCAGAATGATGAATTTGAGCACACACACAAGGATATAGACACAAGTATCAACTGGAATGGAGATAAATGCTAAAAACACAATGTCAGGGGCTGGAGAGATGGCTCAGTGATTAAGATCACTGGCTCCAGAGGACCCAGGTTCAATTCCAGGCACCCCCACACAGCAGCTCATAATCATTTGTAACTCCAGTACCAAGGGACCCAATATCCTCTTCTGGCATCTTCTGGCACCAGGTGCACAGACACTCATGTTAGCAAAATACTCAGGAGACTGATCCAACACATATAATACATCCACCCTAAGGAACACAGTTGTACACTGCCTACCAATGCTTCAGCCAGTGACTGGCACACCTAGCACTGTACCATGTAATTAATACCAATGCCTATTTTCATTAGTCTAGTTACACTCTGATGCAGTGATGGAATTGTGCAGATACACATTAGAACATATCCCTATAGTTTAGCAACATAGCACTGTACTATAAAAGCAATAAAAAAAGACTGAACTCTCTGTATACAGCAACATTTATGGATTTTCAAGATCATTAACTGGCTGAACATCATTAAGTGAAATCGTGTAACAAATGGAACACAATCTGTGTTACAGAAACTTCTATTTAAACAAAAGAGGCTAACGTCAGAGCAGAATGTCATTTTCAGTACACATATAGCTCTGAACTGTTTAAAAATTATTGAGGCGGAACCTATAAATTTTCACACCTTTAAAAATACTATTCCAGGCTAGGTTGTATCTTATTTCCATAATCCAGCACTCAGAAGGTAGAAGAATCAGGAGTTCAAACCCCAGCAGGGCTTCATGATATACAGTCTCAAGCTCCTTCCCCTTCCCATCCCTACAAAGGAAAAGGGTAATATAGAAAAATCATGAGTTCAAGGCTGTTTGGAACACGTAATAAAACCCTGTCTTAAAGGGGGTAGAGAGGAGAGTGTAGACAGGGCTCCTCAGTTAAGAGCTTTCAAGAGGACCTGCGTTCAGTTCCCACTGCTCACATGGCAGCTCACTGATAACCTGTAACTCCTATTCCAAGAGATGGAGTGTCCCCTCTTCTGGTCTCCACAGGCCCCTGCATGAATGTGGTGCACAGAAACTCGTGCCAGCAACAACAAATACAAAGTCAAATATATAAAGCTTTTGTTAAAAGGTAAGATAAAGAAAGGGAGGAGATAACATTTTAGTCATTCTTCCGGGGTGTATCCAGAACTATGGTTTTTTCCTTTTAAAGAAGTACTTATTATTTGTATATGGTGTGTGACCGGGTGAATTTGGGCACAAATCACCATGTTCTTGTGGACGTCAGAGGACAACTTTCAGGAGTTAGTTCTCTCCTTCAACCGTTGGTTGTAACTCAGGTTGCCAGACCTGTGTGCCAACTGTTTACACCCACTAAGCCACCTCACCTTCCCAAGGCTCTACTTTTCAAAGCACTGACTTTACTCTTTACAGACATATTTGAGCAGGGTCTTTCTGTAAAACGAGTAATATCCACATGTTATACATTTTCACTTAATGGTGTTTGGCTGGTAAAAGGCCTCGGAGAGCCTTAAACATAGCAACCCCCTCCCCAACTCCTCTATACTTTTTACTGAGAGCATAGCACCATCTCAAATGCAGACTCAAAGATTACCATAGGACTTTCTGGAGAAAGCAGAATAGTACTATGAAAAGATCAATGGTTGCCAAGAGCTGATGGTTGGAAAAAGCTAACTACAAAGGACACAGGAAAAAAAAATTGAGGTGATAGGAACTAGTTCTGCATCTTAATTACAATGGGTAGTCAACACTCCAAAGCATGAATTTTACTATATGCAAAGTTAAAAATACACTTAAGTGCCAGGGAGATGGCTCAGTGGGTAACCATCTGCCACACAAATGTGAGAACAGGAGTTCAGACTCCAGAACCCACATAAATACCAATGGGCACAGCGGCCTCCCTGGAGTCCCAGTGCTTCCAAATGGAGACAAGGGCTCTCCGGAGCAAACTGGCTAGCAGCCTAGCCCATTCAGTGAACTCTGGGTTCAGTTGAGAGACTTTGTGTCAAAGAATAAGGTGGGAAACAATCAAGGATAACCCACGCATCTGTGCACCCACATCCACCCACATACAATGCTTATAAAAACAAACAAACAAAAAGCCTTAATACACACTTCCTCAAATACACAAATACTTAGTGGATGAATTTTCTTAAAGGGACCTTTCAACTGCAGCATTTTACCAATGTTACAGTGTTGGGGAAAGAGAGCAACAGAGAATCATTCCCCCACAACATTCCTACTTATTTCTTACAATGCCATGTTTGCAGTGGCTTGCATTTATTTAAAACTCGAAATAATCCTTTCAGGGTCTGTGCCTGTACATCTAGGCTTTTTATTAAAAACCACTAGCGAGTGCAGGAATTCAGGCATACCACCAGTTTGATATACTTCAACTTCTGGCCAATGAACTTGGCCAAGGTCTAGGAGCCAAATCCCCACGTTGGCAAGCACCGATCTCAGTTACAGTACCTGCAGGAGTACCTGCGGATCACACGACTCATCTAAGCGATCTGTTAGCAAACAACCGAGAGAAATCACTGGGCTCACCTTGTACCTTCCCATGCAGCGCACCGATTGCCTGATGCTTCCTTCCCTTTGCCTAGCCCCCTCCCCAAGGCCCACTTGCAAATCTCTTCTTTTCTCATACTCACAAAATGTTACAAATTAAGCAGACGTTTTGGGCTTTAAAGAATAAAAATTCGGTATGAATGTGCTGCGGCGCACCATTGCTCCTGAACAATCCAGTTTCCTTAACAAAGCCCAAAATGCCTCTCTCCAAGAATGTGAGAACGATTTCCCTGGACTACTCTCTCCTTCCTTTCCTCTGAGGGCAGAACCATGGTGGACTCGGGTTTGTTTTCCCACTTTAGTGCAACATTAACTACTATCCGTCTGCTTCTTTTCAACAGTAAAATACTAAACACCAAGGTTATCTCTTCCTCTTTGGAGCTAAACCTCGTGCCGGAAGCGCGAGACCTGGGATCCTCAGGGATCCCAGGGTGAGTCGGGGCGGGGGTTCGGGGGTTTGGGGGTTCGGGACTCCGGAGGCCGGGCCACGGGCGTGCAGGCAGCGCACCGGCCCAGGGAATTGGGGAATCAGCACTGGGAAGCTCACGGGCCCGGGGATTCTGGAATGTGACTCTAGGGAGGAAGCCGTGGAACCGCCGAGCTGGGCCGGGAGTCCCGAGCGCGGGAGCTGGCGTGCAAAGATCGGGAGACCCGAGAGTCCAGGAGGCAATCTCCGGAGGCCGTTCGGTCTTGGAGGCTGCACCGAGGCCGTCCGCAGGCTCGCCCTAGCGGGCTATGAGGGCACCGGGGACCCCGCGGCCAGGCGACCGCCTTACCTGGTCTGCGCCGCCTTCGGCTGTCCAGGGCGGGCCCCGGGAGCTTTCCTACCCCAATGAGTCACTTGGGCGGGTCGGGAATGCACCAGGAAACACCCGGCCTCCTCCTCTTCCTCCGGGGCGGCGCTCCGCGGTTCGGCCTCTTCCTCCCGGCGCTCCTCCCTCCTCCCGCTGACCGCCGCGGTCCGGCTCCTCAGGGTCGGCCCTGGCGGCCCCCAAGTGCCCCTAGTCGGAGCCCCGCCTGCTGCTGCTCAGGTCACAGCAGCAAAGGAAGCCGGGATTTGTTTGAGTGGGTTGATTTGTTGGCTGGAGAGAATGGAGATACACTGCCAGGCTCACCAGCCACGGGAGTTTTCCGTGATTTGGGGGATCACTGCTCAGACTAAGCCCGGATGAGGAAAAGAATTCCGGGACTAGCCAGTATATGAAGAGGCAGAGTTGGAAATTCACTAAAGATACTTTTTTTTTTTTTTAAGATTCGTTCATTTTAGTTTATGTGTATGAATGTTTGGCTTGCTTGTGTGTCAGTGCACTGTCAAGGTTCAAGAGGGCGTTTGATCCCCCTGGAACTAGAGTTGTGGATGAGTGTGAGCCTGTGAGCCAATATATGGGTTCTGGGAAACGAACCTCGATTTTTGGCAAGAATAATGAAGTGGTTAATTTTACTATAACTCGTCCTCAGTGCTGGGAAGAAGCTTCTGTATATGCATGGGTGATGAACTTATCTTCCTCCGAACGTCCCCCAAGTTTTCACTGCCCTCCTGTCCTGCCTCAGATTGATCTTCAAAAGAGACACAGGCGGTACAACCTTGAGGAAGAAGGGGCATATATATATGCATTGAATGGCTGGAGCAAGGCTCAGGAAGCACCAGATTCCCTGGGGTCCTTGAAGTAACAGTGCTGCTATTGCCTCTGCCCAGGGAGTAAAGGCAAACACAAGTATAGACTCCTGGGAATTTGCTTATTCAAATATGCGGAGATAGACAGGTGGTCTTCAAAAACCTCAAGAGATCTGTAGAATATAGCATTTAAAGGTGTTTTCTTAAGAGTTTTTGATATTGGGCTGGAGAGATGGCTCAAAGGTTAAGAGTGCCGACTGTTCTTCCAAAGGTCCTGAGTTCAATTCCCAGCAACCACATGGTGGCTCATAAACATCTACAATGAAATCTGATGCCTTCTTCTGGCCTGCAGGCATATATGCAGACAGAACTATACATAATAAACAAATAAAAGAGTTTTTGATATTGAGACATGTCAGCTTCTGACAGCATCCCCCATTCTACTCTAAGTAGATGATGAGCATTGAAGAATCTCCATTTGGAGATGGCTGCATTAGTGGCAAGCTTGTCACTGGACAAGGGAAAGCCCTTGCTTCACCGGTAGACAGAAAGTTGTCTGAAAAGGACAAAACTTGGAAGCAGGTAAGTCGACAGCCTAGCTCTGCCAAGACAGGGTAGGCAAGTCCTTCATAATTCCTGCTTCACAATTAATGTCTGTTAGAGATACTGGGCCAAAAGGCTGAAGATAGATGCTCCAACGTTATAGAGAGAAATTGGGGACTGTCCAGGCAGCCAGTTATCTGTCATTAGTTTTGGAAGCTGCTTGCTCTGCACTTCCTGTTTATTCAGATATATTTATCCTTCTCAGGTCTCTGATGTGGTTGAAGACTTAGAGAGTTAGAGTCTCAAAGTTAAGTTTTAAGTTAAGAATTAAAAGGATGTCCTAGGTCTAAGAAGATGTCTTTAAGTTGGTAATGCAAGTTAGGATGGAAACTGAGTTGGGTATAGAACTTTAAACTCATCGAGATAGATAATAGAATATTAATATCAGTGGCCAAATACATATGGACTGGACATTGGGAATGTATGTTACACCTTATAATTTTCATAATTGTTGCTTAATGTTCTTATTGTTTTCTATTGTATTTATTGTTACAAGAAAAAGAGCCTTTTATTGGACTAAAAGGGAGAGCTGTTGGGGGGAAGATATATCTAAAAAAAATCGGATAGGAAGAAGAGGGGGAAGAGGGAAGGAAATATGATTGAGATGTAACTTGAAGAAATAAATAAATGTTGGGGGAAAAAAAGAAAGACTCCTGGGAATGGCTCTAACACACACACACACACACACACACACACACACACACACACACACACCAAAAAAACGAGACAGATTAATTAACATACAGCATAATACTGAATTTAGGAGAAAAATAGCTTCAAACTTCCTACCATTCTTCACCCCCTCCCCCAACAACCCTCTTTACCACCAAGAATTTGGTTGTTTTGTCATTGAGGTTTGACAGTAGTCAAACCCAGGCTAGCCGTAAACTCCTGACCTTCCTGCCTCCACCCCTCAAGTGATAAAATTACAGGCATTTACCATCACGCTCAACTCCAACACTAGTTTGGTTTTTTCCCTCAAATTAACAGAAATAACTCTTTATTAAGTAACTTTTAATATCAGAAAAATAAAACTCATGTAATTCTGTTTACAGCAAACATATCGGTGCTTTGATCATCTTAGGTTAACAGCCCTTTATCATAAAATATGTGGTGTTAAACTTAATTAAGTGTATGGTTCCTATAGCTTCTCTACATATACACAGCAAAAAAGTATAATAAAATTAACAAAAAACTAAGCATAATGATACTACTAATATAACTTGTTGATTCCTTGGCTTACAAGGTTCAGTGTATGGTGCAACAAAATAAAAAACACGGGCTTGATAGCATTCCTCCACTTCTACAATATAACCTAGAGATTAGGTTTCAATACTGTCATTTAACTATCCTATAAGCAATTCAAATTATATCATTGTATGCATCAAGGCAACTTTTTTATACTGAAAAAAAAACAAAATAAAATAAAAACCATTTGTAAATTTTTATGTGAAATGGATCTCAGTTGGAAATTAAAATTTACCTATTTACTGTTGAATACACTTAAGATTTCATTTTTTGTCATGCTGAGGGAAAAAAAGCTATTTTGTTGAGAAAATAATTCCTCAAAAAATATCTAGTAGAAAACCCACCAGTATGTTTTATCCTTTCAATACCAGCAGATATGGGAACAAACTGAGGGAAAAATCACACAGATCCACAGGTGAAGTATACAAGTATATTTTAAATAAGTCTTTGCTTGTGATTTGAAAATAGGTTTGAAACAATATAAATGATTGGTGGTTGTCACAGCTGCTTCCATGATTTATGAAAAGGGCACCACTATCTCCCTCCCTGTCCCTATATTACTAAAAATACAAATATGTTTATAGCCGGGCAGTGGTGGTACATGCTTTTAATCCCAGCACTCAGGAGGCAGAGGCAGGTGGATCTCTGTGAGTTTGAGACACATGCACACATATATAATGTGCAACACAAATATGGATTGAACATAAGGTATTTCACATTTTTGATCTGTTGTGTAAAAATTAATAGCTTGATTAAGTTAATGAATGGAATGTTCACTATTGGGTTCAGTGTGGAAGATGAGAAAAGTCACTTTAGATACAGCAGCTTAAAAGGAAAGCTTTATTTTCTGAGCTAAGGGAGATGACCAGTTTGGAATCTGAACTGAGTCCCCAAAGGGAGATTGTATAACAAAGCGAGGTGGGGGACTGGGGTGAGCTTCATTGTTATCCAATTGCATTTTGATATTATGGGTTAAGCAAGGGAGTATCTGTTGGAGACTGGGCCTGATCCAGGAAACCTGGTCTCAAGACCCTTAACTCATTCTCCCAGACACTTTGTTAGGAGTTCAGAGTGATAAGGGGACAAAGGAGTGGGTCAGCTGCCTGTAGTTAACTAGAGCATAACAGGCAATTGGTTATATATTTTTATAACTTATGTACCTTGGTTTAGATAACAGCAATTTCTATATTTTTTACAGTTGACTGAAAGTATTTGTAGAAGTGGGATAGGAATTTGTTCCTGGGCAGGAACATGAACTTGTTTGAGCCTCCCACCAAGATGGAGAAGTTGTCCCTGATATGGCTGGACTCAGACAACTGTCTCCTTATAACGGAAGCTGTTCAGCTATAGGGAAGTCCCCAGCTTCCCTGGGCCTTGGACCTTGAATTTAGTTTTTCTCTACGATTAAATGGAGTCTGAAAACAAAATGATAGTATTTGGAATAGATTTCTTTTGCTTGTACCCTACATCTACATCCTCAATTTTCTGGCAACATAGGTGCATCCTAAGCTCATCTTGAATGGAAAAACTCAAGTGGCCATTTCCACTCCCAAGTGCCACTAAGGGAGGCAATGGGTAGGAACTCACAATCAATACAAATGTAATTCTGATTCACTGATCATACAAGTCTTGAGTAAATTCTCCAAGATGAAGGTGATCTGGTAAATGGACATGACCCCTATTATTACCCTCAAGTAATCAGAATGCCTTAAAATGTTACTTGCTATCCCGAACCCGAAGACTTAGGCATAAATTGTTGCAATATAAAAACCAGACAAACCTGCTTTTGTTCTGCCCGGTTCTCAGACCCCAAAGACCACCCAGGAGCTAACTCAAATGTAAATACATGAGGGTTGTTTATTCAAGCTCAGAGCTTGGACTCTCAAGACTCACTGACATAGCAGTTTGAGTTGAGAGCCCCAAACTCCAAAAATACAAGATTTATATAGTGGCTTAAACAAAGAAACAGGATTTCTATCATATGATTGGATGACATTTGGGTAGCTAGTCATGTCCATTTCTGATTGGCTCGCTGTTACTGACTAACTAGTTGCCGTCAGTTTGACCACCAGAAAGTTTGTTTAGACTTTTGGGTGCTTTCTCAGAGTGAGCTGTCCGGTGATGACAAGGGAACACCCCTGGAATGCAAGGTTGGGTACATTTTGTTGTTCTGGAACTGGAGGTCAGCTCTGAGTCAAACTTAATACAAAATGGAATCTTTTTTTGAAGATGGATTCAGTCAGGCTCCACACTTTGTTAAAGCTGGCAGTTGTAAAGAAGGCAGCGTTGGAAGTGCCAGTCATCTGTCATGTCAGGTACTCTCCATCAGCTCTTGTGTAGCTAGACTTTGAGAACCATTGTCTGCAATCTCAGACTATGCATTTGGCTTGTAATCATTGTCCTTGTTATTATTTTTTTTGGTCAACTTGACACAAACTAGTGTCATCTGATAAGAGGGAACCTTAATGACAAAATGCCTCCAACAGATTGCCTGTAGGCAAGTCCCTGGGGCATTTTCTTAATTAATGATTAATGGGGGAGGGTCCAGCCTATTATGGATGGTTCCACTCCTGGGCAGGTGGTCTCAGATGCTATGAGGAAGCAGACTGAGCAAGCCATGAGGGGCTAAGTAGAATTATTTCAGGCTCCTGCCTTCGCTCCCATCAATAGACTATGATATGAAAGTCAAGTAAAACCGTTCCTCTTCAAGTTGGTTTTGATCGTGACATTTGATCTGAGCAATAGAAAGCAAATGAAGACAGTCACACAACCCATCATCTTCACCTAGCCAAGAAGAACTCCAGCTTCAGCAATTCTTACACAAGCTGTGTAGGACTCTGTAGGATGGCATTAATAATTCAGATCAAACTAATGGACAAGAGGCTACTTAGGTGTAAGAAGCATCGGAAGCTCCAAGAAGGTCAAGATGAATCAGTGTATACAAAAACTAGCAATGGCTGTTTACTCCTCCAGAATGTGTACAGCCTAAGACTGCTGGCCTACAGAAATCTGGGGAAGCCCAGCCAACTGTTGGGTGACAGATTTTTCCTGGGAAGATGCAACACACATCTACTCACCCCAGAAAGGGAGCAAAGTAGCTGGTATCACCAAAGTCCAACTTGGTGACCCAATGAGTTTTATGAGATTACTTACAGGAATATGGGCAACAGATTACTACTGGAGCACAAATGACTCAAAGACAGCTGCATCAATAAAGTCCACCTAAGCTCACAAAGCCTGGAACCTGGAGCACACTGCACAGCCTGCAGGCAGCTCAACAGACTGGAGAATGTCCTTTCCAAGTGATGCTGTTGATCTAAACCTCTTCAGGCAGCTCAGCTGGTTTCTGCTTCTTCCAGGCAGCTGGTTGGCTCTCCGGGAGTCTTTGCAGGTGGGCTTGTCAGAGAATGACTCCCATAACCTTTATTGTTTTCTCTTTGGAGGGAGGGCCTTAGTGAATCTTTTCAGTTTCAAAGGCTTCCTGGGGCTATTTTGAATTATTTACCTTCTGTCTTAAGAAGCTTCCCTATAGGATGAAATGTTTCTTTTGTTTATTTATTTTTATTTTATGTGGAATGGTGTTTTGCCTGCATGTATGTCTGTGTGAGGGTGTCAGATCCCCTGGACCTGGAATCAGACAGTTGTGAGCTGCCATGTGGTGCTGGGAATTTTGAACCTGGGCCTGGGTCCTCAGCATGGAATGTTTCAGTCTTGGAATTAAGCTGCCGCACAACACCAGCTCCTCCCTGCTGTGCTGTACATAATAAACTTGCCAAGGTTCCCAGATTCAGAAATCGTAGGAATAGCTCCATCAGTGCACAGCCCACCAGAGCCCAGCTTTCTGTATATGTCTGGGTGTCTGTGATTTCTTCATTCCCTCACTGCCCCTAGTCATGGTTCTAGACCCAAGTGGTATCCATTGAGGCATTTAGGTTTAGTGTTAGTGTCTTAGTTACTTTCTATTGCTGTGAAGAGATACTATGACAAGGCAACTTACAGGTAAAAGAGTTTTTTGGGGCTTGAGTTTAGTTTCAGAGGGTTAGTCCATGGCAGTCATGGTGGAGAATCTGACAGCAGGCAGGCAGATTTGGCACTGCTTCAGTAGCCTATATCTTATCCACAACCATGGGGCAGAGAGACTGGGCCTGGTTCAGGTTTTTGAAATCTGAAAGCTTATCTTCAGGGACACAGTTATTTCCAATAAGACTGAACAATTACTGTACACTTGGAACTTTTATTTATAGGCAGACATTGTTGGATTAGCTGGACCACAGCCTGTAAGTCATTATGATCCCACATACATGTGTGTGTATGTATATATATATATAAAATATATAACGTAACATATTTTATATATACATATAAAGAATACATGAATTCATTAGGACTTTTACTGGGAATACCATTGTATCTATACTTTTATGAAGATATATTTTAAAAATGATAAAATCAACAACAAAAACAAACACACATTTAGAACTTTGAATCACTATATTTTAAGCCACTAAAATTATGATGTGTTAAATCAGGCACAGGAAAATAGCATAGTATTATAAATTCTATATCCCTGAGGTCCAGCTCAATCTCCCAGGGTAATGCTTGCCTATTACAAGCACTGATCCTGAAAGCATGCTTCTTTTCCTTTTCCAGTTACTATAGGCAGCTCACTTATCTCAATCCTGCCCTCTTTGTTCATCATCAAAGCCAGGACTTAATTTCTCTCTAACACTGCTTCTATCATCAGAACTCTTTTTCCATCCCCTGCCTTTAGGAACCTTTGTGATACCATCCCTTCCAGGTAATGTATTGTATTAGTCTATCCAGTGCTGTTACATCAAGATAGCATTAATAGATAATTTATAGGGAATGGAGATTTATTTCTTAAAGTTATGTAAGTCATCAAGCCTAAAGTTGAGAGGACCATATCTGAAGAAAACCTTCTTTCTACCATGTTATCATGGTAGACTGGAGAAGGGGAAGTCCATGAGAGAGAGAGCAAAGAATGAAGAGGTTCCCTGATGAAAGGATCACCAGTGGTCATCTGGTGATTAAGAGATCCCCTGAAAGACAGGGAGAGAGTCTATGACTAGGTAATGAAGGTCTGAAGGTCGTAAACTTCCAAGATGGCTGGCTTCTTCCTGTGGATCTGAGACAAAAGCCTGGCAGCTTAAGACAAAGGTTTTGTGGGTTTTTTCTTCCTACCAGTAGAGACCCATGCTGATGGAGTAGCTGTGGACAAATCAGTCATCCTGTCTTTCTTCAAATTTACCAATCCTAACTTAGCGAAGGAAGGGCCATTAAAAACTCTCAGCCCAGGGCCTGGAGAGTTGTCTCAGAGGTTAAGAGAGCACTTGTTGCTCTTGATTCAATTTGAAGTACCACATGATCGCTAACAGTCATCTGTAACACTAATCACAGGAGGATCTAAGCCCTCTTCTCACCTCTAAGGGTTCCACATGCCTGTGTTTCATGGATATACATGCAGACAAAAAAAATCATTCAAATAAAATTAAAAATTAAACAAACAAAACACCTTCCAAATGCCTCACTGCTTTGTAGTGGTACTTATCTCTGTGTGCTCGCTGTATATGTGGTAATTGTGGCCTTATTTCCCATAAAAAAAATTGGGAAATGTGCCTTCAGTTTCTATTTTGTGGAATAATTTGAGGAGTATTTGTGTTAATCCTTTGGAAGTCTGCTAGACTTCTGTGCTGACTCCATCTGTCCCAGGGCTGTTTTGGTTGAGAGACTTTTAATCAATGCTTCTATTTCACTAGGGGTTCTTGGTCCATTTAAATTGCCTTTTTGATCTTGCTTTAACTTTGGTAGGTCATATATGTCAAGAAATTCATCCGTTTCTTTTAATTTTTTCAGGTTGGTGGAGTACAGACTTTTAAAGTATGTCCTTATGATTCTCTGAATTTCCTTGGCTTCTATTATAATATCCCTCCTTTCTTTTCTAATTTTGTCAATTTGAGTTTTCTCTCTTTGTCTTTTAGTTAATTTGAGTAAGGATTTGTCAATCTTGTTGATTTTCTCAAAGAACCAATTCTTATTTCATTGACTGTGTTGCTTTTTTTTTCTGTTTGTTTCTATATCACTGACTTTAGCACTGTTTGATTTTTTTTTTTTTTTGCCATCTACTGCTTTTGGGTATTATTTCTTCTGGTTGTTCTAGAGCTTGCAGGTGTGTTGCTAAGTTACTAATATGAGATCTTTCCAAAAAAAATTTTTTTTTGGTTTTTCGAGACAGGGTTTCTCTGTGTATTTCTGGCTGTCCTGGACTTGCTTTGTAGACTAGGCTGGTCTTGAACTCATAGAGATCTGCTTGCCTCTGCCTCCCAAGTGCTGCGATTAAAGGCGTGTGCCACCACCACCCAGCCCAGTTTTTTAATATAGGGACTCAGTGCTATAAATTTACCTCTTAGGATTGCCTTCATTGTGTCCCATAGGTTTGAGTATGTTGTTTTCATTTTTCATTCAATTGTGAAAAGTTTTTTAATTACCTTATTGTGTCTTGACCAAATTTCATTCAATTGTGAGTTGTTCAGTTTCTGTGAGTTTGAACATTTTCTGTTGTTGTTGATAGCCAAGTTTAAACCATGGTGATCAGATACGATGAGAGGTATTATTTCATTTTTCTTATCTGTTGAAACTTGCTTTGTGATCAAGTATATGGCCAAGTATATTCTCCATTTTGGAGAAAGTTCTATGAGCTGCTGAGAAGAAGGTGTATTTATTTGTGTTTGCGTGAAATGTTCTGTAAATACCTGCTATGTCCATTTGATCTATGAAGTTATTTAACTCCAGCATTTTTCTGCTTAGTTTTTGTGTAGATGACCTGTCACTCCATGAGGGGCAATATGTGATTTTTAGCTATAATAGTGTTTCTTTTATGAACTTACATGTCCTTCTGTTTAGTGTATAAATATTTATATTTTTGAACTTTGCTTAATGAAGCTTTTCATTTCCAATATTTCAATTCCATTTTAAAATTATTTCTATAACTTTATTTTCGCTTTTATATTCCATATTGTCTTTTTTGTTTTGTTGCTTTTCTTTTGCTTTCTGTTTTTCCAGACAGGGTTACAGGGCTTCTCTGAGCAGCCTGGCTGTCCTGGAACTCACTCTATAGACACGGTTGGCCTTGACCTTCCAGAGATCTGCCTGCCTCAGCCTCCCTAATGCTGGGATTAAAGCTGTGCTCCACTACTGCCTGGTCCATATTGTCTTTTTTATTTCATTCAGCTATTTAGTTTTATTATCTTTTAATTCACTTTAGAGTTTGTATTGTCTTTAATTTCATTAAGCATTCTTATAATCATACTTCTGAATTTTCTGTCTGGAATTTTATGTAACTTAAGCTTATTAAGTTCTTCTACACAGGTCATACTGCCTTATTTTTTATTTTATGTAAAGTTATATTTTACTTTATGTAAGGGGAGTTAGATTAATATAAATTAGATTTAGTAAATAATTAGGGATTTCTGATACAGTCTCTTAATCCCAGGCATAAAGATAAACTTGGCTATGGGCAATTAGCTTAATAGTTTATGGACTAAACACAAGGATGAAGCCAGGTGAAACAAGGAGAGACTCTATGGACTAAAAACAAGGTTTATGGCCTGGCACTGTTTTCAGCTGCTAAGTGGGCAGAGCCCAGATTAAGCTGAAGCCAGGTGGAACAAGGAGAGATCCTATTTAAGGATAAGTGGATGGAGCCCGGTGGTCCCCATGCTAGAGAGCTCTGATGCTAGAGAGTCCTCACGCTAGAAATGACAAGTAGTTTGTATCATCTGATGAAGAAAGTGCTGGTGGACCGACTGCCAGAACTCCCTGAGGCAGAAAGAAACTGATGAGCAGAGAAAGCCTCAGAAAGACAGCAAAAGGCCAAGGACTAAACCCTGTGCCTCAGCTTTTGCCTAGAGGGGCTTGACCTGTCCAAACAGTGGCCTGAACAGAACAGTGGCCAGCTTCAAAAACTGAGGCAGAGCGGCAGAGTGGCTGATACAAGGGGAATAAGTTGGCTTACAGACGGGTGAGGTCTCCCAGAGAGAAGAAAGCCTCAAGCCTTATTTAAGGTGAAGCCGCCATAGCCAATTTACCCTGACAGATCTGTGTCTGAGATATTCCAGAAGAAAGACTGCTAAGTGCATTAAAGAGTCTACCCCAGAGACTATGTTCCTAATGACTGAGGATCTGCCCCAGATGCTGTATCCTTCTAAAAGGTTATGAAAATAGTTGTAATAGTTACCAATAGGTTTAGTGGTTAGGTAATAGGGGTTGTAGTCATTATTACGGTTAGTAGTTAAGTGAATAATATAGTTATCAATAAATACATATTGAATAATTTAAAATGTTCATTTAAAACTTTATTTGCATATTGGGACTTGATCATCTGAGTTCTCTGATTACAATTTTTTGGTTTTTTTTCCAAGACAGGGTTTCTCTGTGTAGCCCTGGCTGCCCTGGACTCACTTTGTAGACCAGGCTAGCCTTGAACTCAGAGATCCACCTGCCTCTGCCTTCAGAGTGCTAGAATCAAAGGTGTGTACCACCACACCCAGCTCAATTTTTTTTGTTTTTTGTTTTTTTTGTTTTTTGAGACAGGGTTTCTTTGTGTAGCAGCTCTGGCTGTCCTGGACTCTCTTTGTAGACCAGTTTGGCCTTGAATTCACAGAGATCAGTCTGCCTCTGCCTCTCAAATGCTGGGATTAAAGGCATGTGCCACAATGCCGAGTTCTATAATTTTTTTTAACTAGCAATATTCTTCAGTTTAAGTATCTGCAATGTTCAAGTGTGACTGGTTTGTAACAGGATTGTTGTGCATAGATCTGTATCTAAAACTTGACTGTACATGCTCAGGGGTGACT
Source organism: Lophiomys imhausi (assembly GCA_907164525.1). Taxonomy (NCBI): domain Eukaryota; kingdom Metazoa; phylum Chordata; class Mammalia; order Rodentia; family Muridae; genus Lophiomys; species Lophiomys imhausi. The sequence continues at coordinate 5,397,123 of CAJQZJ010033026.1, read as the reverse complement.
ATAATTCCCTACACTACTCAGATGGACTGCAGAAGAAAGTATAATTGTTCGACAGGCCCAGTATGCAAATATTTTGATGCTGGATAAAAGTCATCACTTCAATTTCAATGACCATTAGGAGTGTGTATTGCATTAGTCACTAAAGTTAGGAATAGAAGGGGAGTAGGCTAGTAATGATGTGGCTATTAATAGAATGGGTCAAAAAATAAGGAGGAAAAAGTAGATTGAAGAGAGAATTGGGATAATATTAAATACTCTTAAAGCTAAGAAAGATTCTAGTAAAAAGCAAAAGAGAAATGTATGGGGAAGAGAGAAATGAGGCCGGAATGAGGGAAAGAGTATGAGTGTGTGTAAGAAATTTACAGTGTCCACCACAGAATGGGTACAGAAACATGAGGACAGATCATACAAGCTAGTGAAGCAGTTGAAAAAGCTACAGCATGACTTTTGGAACACGGTCCAGGAATGGAGTCATGTGAGGAGAATTCTCAGTGCCTGTGAGAACACTACAAGAAAATAAGAGTCTAGTAATCTTGGTTTCTTCAAAACAGAATTGTTGGAATGTGTTTTCATGATTCTCGCAGGTGTAGCAGATAGGAGTGAGTTTATTTCAGATTACTTATTATTGCTTGCTGATGTTATTCAGCCACGCCTCTATGGAAATACATGTTGTTGTCATATTTGGCTCGTCTTTGTGATTGTATACAGCTTGAACTCATGAGATCTTTACTCATGGGACCTTTCTTAACCCTCAGAGTTTAAATTGTCTGGGGCCCTGACTAAAATTGGCTATTGCATGAGACTTTCTTTAGTCCACTCATTTATCTGCTCCATTCTGACAGGTCTCACTACCTCTAGAGTGGTGACATATGACCACTAAGAAATTTTGGGCCGGGCGTTGGTGGTGCACGCCTTTAATCCCAGAACTTGGGAGGCAGAGGTAGGCGGATCTCTGTGAGTTCGAGGCCAGCCTGGTCTACAAAGTGAGTCTAGGACAGCCAGAGCTGTTATACAGAGAAACCCTGTCTCGAAAAACCAAAAAAAAAAAAAAAAAAGAAATTTTGGGGGCTGGAGAGATGGCTCAGAGGTTAAGAGCACTGGCTGTTCTTCCAAAGGTCCTGAGTTCAATTCTCAGCAAACACATGGTGGCTCACAACCATCTACATTGAGATCTGGTGCCCGATTCTGGAGTGCAGGCAAATATGCATATATAATAAATAAATAAATAAATAAATTTAAAAAGTCATATGGTGTTATGCATATATAATGAATGAATAAATAAATAAATTTAAAAAGTCATATCGTGTCTTAGGGTTTCTATTGCATTGACAAAACCATAACCAAAATCAAGCTGGGGAGAAAAGGGTTTATTTGACCTATACTTCCATATTGCTCCTCATTATTGAAGGAAGTCAGGACAGGAACTCAAACAGGGCAGGTTCCTGGAGGCAGGACTAATGCAGAAGACACAGAGAAACACTGCTTACTGGCTTGCTTCCCCTAGCTTGCTCATCCTGCTTTCTTATAGAACCTAGGACCACCAGCCCTGGGATGGCACCATCCACAATGGGCTGGGTCCTCCCCATTGATCACTAATTGAAATGCCTTATAGTTGTATCTCATGGAAATGTTCCCTTAACCAAGGCTCCTTCCTGTCTGATGACTCTACCTTGTGTCAAATTGACATAAAAGCCGTCAGTACATATGGTAACCTAGCTTCCTAAAATACACACATGCATATATAAAAATTAAATGCAGCCGGGCGGTGGTGGTGCACGCCTTTAATCCCAGCACTTGGGAGGCAGAGGCAGGCGGATCTTTGTGAGTTCGAGGCCAGCCTGGTCTACAAAGCGAGTCCAGGACAGCCAGAGATATTCAGAGAAACCCTGTCTCGAAAAACCAAAAAAAAAAAAAAATTAAATGCAGTTACTCAGTAACAGGGACACAATGCTCCTACCATATATCATAGGCCAACAAATAAAAAAACCTGGAGCCAGTGAGGACCTAGAGACATCCCAAACATTACACGTTACTGCCAATGTTCTTGATTACTCTCTAGAACTAGAAGACAAAACCCTCTTCCTCAAAATACCACATACTTGAGTCATTGAATAGAGAGAAATTTAGCTGGTATTCACCTTGGAGCTTATCCTTGCTAACTAGCTTTCATAATGCGGGAAGTTGTTATGCACAATGCTGAAGGAAAAACTAATCACCAATCTTACCCATCAGTGAACCCTGTGAAGAGGCCTTATAAAACATACCCACTGCCGGGCATGGTGGTGCGTGCCTTTAATCCCAGCACTGGGGAGGCAGAGGCAGGTGGATCTCTGTAAGTTCAAGGCCAGATTGGTCTACAAAGTGAGTCCAGGACAGTCAGAGATACACAAAGAAACCCTGTCTCAAAAAACAAAACAAACAAATACAAAAAACAAAACAAAACAAAAAAACCATTCCCACTGGTGTGATAGTGGTACAAATATGGGTGTAAACAGTCACCTTCTGATTGTATTTAAGGCCCACCTAACAAGTTGAAACCAATATCTGGCACCAATATTAGGGCAAAGAACCTGTGCCTTGACATGTTATAGGCCCTGGGGGAGAACCTAATATTACTCTGCTAAGTTGGCCTAGTATTAAACCAATTCCTAATGATTTACCATCATACGCATAGATTAGTGCATCTCTCAACCCTCATCAGGGAAGGGTTTTTTTTTTTTTTCCTCAGTAAATGGTAACACAGAGATCCACAACTGGTCAACATGTAGAGAATGAGACTGGAATGTTCAGCTCTAAATGGGCTATCCTCTTGAGGCTCAGGGATCATTGTGGAAGAGTGGAGAGAGTGTAAGAGACAGAGGTGGTAGATGACCATAGTGACTGTTTTCTGGACACAGCAGGGCAGATGCACATATTAATTTTTAGCAGTTAAGAGAGCACACACAAGGCTCTAGCCAGAAAAAAAATCTATCAGAGAGGGGAAGTAGGACCAAAGTTGCACCTCTAGATAAGGAGATATTGGCTGTTGATAGCTGCTGGGAGAAATCAGTTTGCTTTAAGGTTGTGATCCCTGACGGGTTGAACCATGCTCCACAGGAAGGTCACATATGCAAGACAGCACCAACAATACTTGATAAGTTTTTTTTTAGACACAAAGTTGAATGAGTAGAGAAGGGGGGATGTTGATCTAAAAGGCAATGGGGAAAGAACGAATATGATCAAAATACATCTTATGAAATTCTCAAACAAGAATGAGAAAAATGTTTTTTAATAAAGACACTTATTTAATTACTCCCTACACACACAAATTAAAAAATGTAAACATTTACTCAGGAGTGAAAATAAGTAAAACATCTCTAGTCTTGGTTACAAAAGCAAGATGACAAGGGGAACATCACTATTTGGAAAGCATCACAGTAAGAGTCATGTGGGCAGCTCCTGTGACCAAAAGGTCAGCTGTTGCCAGCTCTGTGTGACATTTTCAATGAGTAGTCTAAAGTAAATGTTCTGGTTTTGATAGCTGAACAAAAGGTTAAGGCAACAAAACAAGGAATCCCCCAAATCCAAACAACAAAAAGATGAAGTGAAATAAAATATGGAATAAAAGGTATCACACCGGTATTTTTTCTTTGGTGGGATGGGTTTTGAATTTCTTCCTTTTCTGTGGTGTTTCATGTACTGAACTGCGATTGTGGTGGTTTGAATGCGAAAACAGGCTTGTGTGTTTGCACAGTGGGGCTTTGGTTAGTTGTACTGTCTGGAAAGGACACACACAAGAGTCTACACTGTAGACTGTGCAAATCATTATGAGGTGGAGTCTTGCTGGGGGAAGTATGTCACTGGGGGTGGGCACAGAGGTTACATTAGATCTCACTTGATGTTCTCTTTCTCTGATCCCTGACTGCCAGGAGGTCTCAAGGCTCTTGCTACCATGTCATTACTACAATAATGTACTGTATCCTTTCTAGAATGCTAAGCTAAAATAGGTCTTTCTCCTCTGAGTTGCTTTTGGTCATAGCATTTTATTACAGCAACAGAAAGTAACTAATACAGATATGAAGAGAGCGGTTTGGTCTGCAATTAAAGTTCAAATTTATATAACCAGCTTTTAGGTTATATAAATGAGTTGCTAGAGTGGAATTTAAACAAATTATCTTTCAGATTTCATTTCTGGTGCAACAGTGCTGCAATCAACAGTGTAGTTCTGCTTCCATACTGTTGCTTTCCAAGGCAGTGACAGGAACTGCAGTGTCCTGAGGGGACAATTCCAATCCCATACCCATAGCTACCACGTAAGTGTATGCAATCCTTAGTCCTGCCTCCATAGCTTTTCTCTCTATGGTTGTTAGAGAGAACATACTGGTGCATGGGAGAGGAGAGTAGAAGTCCTTGCAGGTGTTTCATGCTGACCTCAGTGGGAGCCACTAGGAGAGAATCTCTGCTTAAGGATGACAGTATCACACTTCAAACCATGACTTCTGAGCCTGAACTGACCTTGGTTCTCTGCAACTCTCCCTCCATTCCCCATTGTTTGAGCCTCACCCAGTGGCACTTGGTGTGTGAGTAGATGGGGAAAGTCTTTGTTTGGCAGTTCAAATTGACCTCAGCTGGAGTTCCACACAGACTCTCCTTTTCAAATTATTATTGGCTTCACCAAAGATGTGTGCAGGCCTTTGTTGGTCTAGCTAATTGCTCCTGCAGCCCCAGGGTGTGTATACAGGTAGCATTCCCCACCCCCACCCCATTATTACCATTCACTTTAGCTAGGGCAGGAGCCATGTAGTATAGCTGAACCTGTCTGCTGCTGCATGGAGATCTTTTTTTCTTTTCTTTCTTCTTCTTTTTGTTTTGTTTTTCTAGACAGGGTTTCTCTGTGTAGCCTGGGCTATACAGGAACCCACTCTGTAGACCAAGATGACCTTGAACTACCTGCTTCTGCCTCTTGAATGCTGGGATTAAAGGCAAAAACACACATATTCACACACCCGTCAAGGTGGAGATCTTAACTGTCTAAGTAAATTAGTTTTCAGCTACTTTTCCTGCAAGCAGTGTCTACTGATTATTGTTTTCTTTCACCAGGTTGTACTTGGTGTCTTATCAGGGAGTCTCACTGTACTTTTCTGTTGGGGGTTGGTCTATGCTATATATTCTAATGTTAATTACTTTGCTCCCCAAGGTCTGCATGCTATCCTTTATGAGTAGACACTCACACCCAAAATGACATTTGTAATCTTGCCCACTAATCTATCCCTGATTGGTTGAATAATGTGGCCTACAGCCTGGGCTGGGAGAAGACAGTAGGCAGGGAAAAGGTGTGCAGGTTTGGGGTAGCAGAGAAAAACCAAGAGTGGAGAGAGTGCCAGAACAAGAGAAAGGAGAGATGCCATGGGTTAGATGGAGAAGTGCATGCGCCTGTGAGCAATTTGCTCAGAGAACCACACTAATTGGAAGATGTACAAGTATTTATGGCCATTTTGGCTGGCAGGTAGAAAGCTAGCATAGATGGTTAAGATCTGCCCAGCCCCAGTGCTTAAGGCTTATTAAAATCTAACAGGTCTCTCTGTGTATGTTTAGTAAACAACAGGATAAGGAATGATCCTGCCACCTTAGTAATCATGTGTATCAATATCAGTTAATAATTCATGCAACAGTTTTCACTGGTCATTTTGGGCATCGTCTTTGCCTCTTAAATGTTTTACTCATTAAAAAAATGTTTGTTTACTGATTTTAGAAGTTTTCATGTGAATCTGAATACATATCCCAAATGAGTTTTATATTAAATGTATTTCCCCAGTCTAAGGCTTCATTGCTACTTTCCTAGCATGTTCTTTTGATGATGCCATTTACCTGTATTTACTTTTTGACACAGATCTTTTAGTCCAGACAAGCCTTAAACTGGCAGAATTTCTAATTTTGGGTTTAAAGGTGTGAAACCAATTCTCAATATTTACTTTTATAAATTTACATAAGAGCCATTTTCTTACTCTAAATTTTTGTGATATTTGTTTTGTTTTTCCAGGTAAGGTCTCTCTGTGTAGTCCTGGCTGTCCTAGAACTTGCTCTATAGATTAAGCTGGCCTTGCACTCAGAGATCTGCCTGGCTGTGCCTACCAAGTGCTGGGATTAAAACCGTGCATCACCCCCACTATAATATTTTTCTTTCTTTTTTGTTTGTTTGTTTTTTTTTTTTTTTGAGACAGGGTTTCTCAGTGTAGCCCTGGCTGTTCTGGACTCACTTTGTAGACCAAGCTGGCCTTGAACTCGCAGATATCCGCCTGCTTCTGCCTCCTGAGTGCTGGGATTAAAGGCGTGCACCACCATGCCCGGCAATGGTATTTTCTTATACTTTTGTCCATAGATGCTTTTACATTTGTCTGTAATCTTCCTTACACTGATTTTTGTTTATGGTATGTGATGGTTTGAATGCAAATGCTCCCAAGGTTCAAGTCACTCTTCTGAACTGTTCCTGTCCTGCAATGTTGTCATGAATGTAGTATTTTTTGGTGTGACTTAAATATTTTATTTGAAAAGATACAAGAATAGAAAAGGCTATAATTTGTGTAACTCAATATTATGTAAGGTATCACTACAATTCATACTTCTCATAGGTAGTAAGTTGGGTGAAATACAGGGTATTACAAAAATTATTTAATGTTTTTGGGTATTTTGTCTGTATGTATGTCTGTGTACCACATGAAGGGGACCCTTGCACAAATTTTGGGGAGGGAGAACACAACACACACTGGTTTAATTGCCCCAGAAAGGGAGCCCACTACAGACCAAAGTTAACAATTGTGGGAAAGAAAAATGGCTGCTTTCTGATTCAGGCAAAACAAACAAACACACACCAGGTTTGACCTTGTGTTTGACAAATGACCTTGCAGGTGTAACTTTTTTTTTCTTTCTCTTTCTTTTGAGACAGGGTTTCTCTGGGTTGCCCTGGCTATCCTGGAACTCACTCTGTAGTCCAGGCTGGCCTTGAACTCAGAGATCCACCTGCCTCTGCCTCCCAAGTACTGGGATTAAAGGCTTGCACTGATTAGGCATGTTACTTAGGTAAACCAAAGGACTTCAATACTTTGATGGCTAAATGTTGGTAGTCAGCTTCAGGAATAAATCTGGCATAAGAAAGTGTCCAAATTAGGGAATAGATCTTGCTGGTTAGCTTTAGGGATGTAATCTATGGTTTACAAGGAGAGGGAAAGGGGAAAGGCAAGGCCTGCCAGAGCCATGCTCACTTTGATGGAGCTGGCCAGAGTTCCTTCACCACAGGCATGCTTGATGTGTGTGGAGGCCAGAAGAAGGTATGGGATCCGTTAGGAAAGATGGTTGTGGTTGTGAGTTATCATGTGCTGGGAATCAAATCCAGGTCGTCTGGAAGAAAAGCTAGTGCTCTTAACTCCTTAGTCTCGTTACAGCTCCAAGGATATATACTTAATTCAATTGTGGTTTGTCTCATTAACATGTCCAATTTTGGAGAATGTCTTATAGTTTTCAATATAAAGTCAACATATACAAACACAAATATATGTGAATGTTATTGAATGCAATCCTGCAAAATTGGAATTTTCCAATGTCACATTTAATTACATTATTTTAATTTGCTGAAGTCCAAACATAGGACTGTTGGCATAGATCACAGGCAGTGCTTGGCAAACATGCATGAAACCCGAGGCCTATGCATGCCCCAAACAAAGGCTGAAAGAATTTTATAGTGATCCAAGTGCATCTACTCAACTAGACTCCATAAACACGATCTGACTTCCTGTTGTTTGCCATGTTCCTCTGAATTGCAACATTCCCTCCAAATGGAAACATTAACCTGGGAAAGGAGAGGATGGCACATAAGCTTCAGGTGAAGAATTCTTGAGAGCCCTGGCCAAGAGAATAAAAGGGATTGTAAACAGCTGTTGGGGTGGAGTCTCTGACCAGCCAAACTCTGGAAAAGGATGGGGTTGTGGGGTTGCCTGTCAGCTATGTAGAGCTCTAGGGTCACAGTTTTGGGGAATGGTCACCCATGCTGGGGTAGTCTTTCTGGTCATGGAGCTGCTCTTCAGTTATCCCTGCTTAGTAAGTAACCACTCACTTATAATCATAACCTCAATTAAAAAAAAACTCATTGAGGGCTAGGCATGGTGGTCCACACCTTTAGTCCCAGCACTCAGGAGGCAGAGGCTAGTGGATCCCTGAGTTCCAGTCCAGACTGGTCTACAGAGTGAGTCGCAGGCCAGTTAGGGCTATGTAGAGACTGTCTCAAAACAAAAACAAAAATTATTCAATTTCATCAAATTTGCCACTGGTGCAACTGTTAGTTTGCTCTGTAGTGGGCTCCCTTTCTGGGGTGATTAGACCCATGTGTGCTGTGTTTCCCCTCCCCAAGTCTGTCACACAACATTTGCTTATTGATATTTAATTTTTTTTTTGGTTTGTAATTATTGCTACTATATTGAAGTATTTTTTTTTTTTTTTGGTTTTTCGAGACAGGGTTTCTCTGTGTATCCTTGGCTGTCCTGGACTCACTTTGTGGACCAGGCTGGCCTCGAACTCACAAAGATCCGCCTGCCTCTGCCTCCCAAGTGCTGGGATTAAAGGCATGCGCCACCACCGCCCGGCTTGAAGTATTTTTATATTAACTTAAAATTCTGACCTTCTAAATTCACTTACTAGTTTTTTTTTTGGGGGGGGGGGTGGTTCAAGACAGGGTTTCTCTGTGTAACAGCCCTGGCTGTCCTGGACTCATTTTGTAGATCAGGCTGGCCTGGAACTCAGAGATCCACCTGCCTCTGCCTCCGGAGTGTTGGGATTAAATACATGCACCACCATGCCTGGCTCCACTTACTAGTTCTTGTAGTTGGAAATTTCTTTACATTTTCTATATATGGTATCGGAGAAACCGGGAATAATAAGCTAATATTACAAAGGATCTACTAAACTTGATTAAGAAACATTGTTACACAAAACAGAATTTAAAGGAGTACTCTGGTCCTATCAGGAAAGAGCATTATTCTGCCAGGCAGATAGGGTGACCTTGGTTAGAAGCTATGGTAGCATTTTACATCATAAATCTGCCCATTTGTTCAAACAACTTAACCTTGGAATTTCTGTCTCTGCCAAACATGATTGACTGTTCAAAGCGCTGACACAGATTTCTGTTTAGGGCTAGTTCCCTTTGTCCAACAGCCAGAACCTGACATGTACTACTAAAAAGTTTTTCCTTTATTAATCTCTAAGAGATGGACTGGCTTCTCAATGGGAAGGCATATTCTGTTTCACATGAGATGAGGAAATACTTTTCTACTTCTAGTGTTTTGATAACTTTTATAGCTACATATAAACTTAATACCCCATTAACTAGTGGGGCTATACTGGTGTGGAAATGGTTTGAATGTATTCCCTAAGAATTTATGTGTTGGGAGCTTGATCCCCAGTGTGCTGATTCTGAATAGGTAGCCCAGTGGTAGGTACTTAGGTCGAAGAGCAGCTGCCTTCACGGTTGCACTCCTTGGACCCTTAAACTCTTTAAGAATGCACTCTGAGCCGGGCGTTGGTGGCGCACGCCTTTAATCCCAGCACTTGGGAGGCAGAGGTAGGCGGATCTCTGTGAGTTCGAGGCCAGCCTGGTCTACAAAGTGAGTCTAGGACAGCCAGAGCTGTTATACAGAGAAACCCTGTCTCGAAAAACCAAAAAAAAAAAAAAAAAAAAAAGAATGCACTCTGCCCACTTCCTTTGACATCTTTGAGATACTCTTGTTAGTTACCAGAGGCCAAACATTTGGGGCTCTCTCATCTTGAATTTCCAGTCTTGGAAGCTGAAGTTCTAAAACCTATTTATAGAATTAATTTAGTTCAGCTTTCCTTGATAGTAACGCAAATTACTGTGGGTGTGTGTGTGCTTTCCTTTTTGGCACTGCTGGGGAGGAACCTAGGGTCTTGCACATGCTAGTAAACACTCTACAACTGAACTTCATCCTCCACAACAAAAACAAAAAATTGGCACAAGGAGTGGAGCTTTTTAAAGCCTCTAAACAGCATTACAGACACAAGGCATTCATAAAGAGATAGGTAAACTCCAAGGAGGGAACTTGTTGGAGGGTTGTGGGATGTAGCTCACTGGCTACAGCATGTGCCTAGCATACACAAGGCCTTGGGTTTGATACCGAGCAATGGATACACTGGGTTTATTAGCTAATGTCTGTAGTCCAATCCCAGCTCAGGGAAAGTAGGATTATTCATCCTCAGATACATAGCAAGTCTGAGGCTAGCTGGGGCCTCTTTCTTCCTTTAAAGGAATTTTATTGGGAATCAGATTAAAGTCTACTGTAGTTATACCATGGCCAACTACTTTGCTGTGTCCATGTCCTAAGATTCTGGGTAAACTTAGTTTATTTAGAAGACATTTTAAAGCCTGAGTGCAGGCTGAAACATGCATTACAGACCATTTTTACTCATAATTACTGTGACAACAAGGAGTAAAAGGAAGCAGAACAGAACGATTTGGAAAACCCACAGCTTTGCCCAAGAAGCAGCAAAGAAAAACATCTAAGGGTATAAAACTTGCTAAAGGCATTAGCAGGAACTCTAATCTTCAGAAATGGAAAAAGAATTTAAAGGTATCTCAGTGCAAGTAAATGCCTCCCTTATGTGTCAGAGGCCACAGACGTTAGAATTATCAGATTACCTGGACCTGGAGTTACAGGTGGTCATGAGCTGTCTTTTGTGGGTACAGGAGCCCAAACCTGGGTCATCTGGAGAGTTAGAAGTGCTTTTAGCTGCTGAGCCTCAAGCTTGGTATCTCAGAAATCTCTGATGGTGCTTCCCTACCACAAGGTTGGGAATGTTCAAAGGCAGAATCGTCTCACAGAACACATGTCCAGACACAGGACCCTCCTGGGATCTACCAAGTTTAACCAGGAAGGAAACTTACCAAAAAGAAAAGCTTAAGGTCTGATCTCCTTACTAGTAAATTTCTACCAAATATTAAAAATTCATAAATATCTTCAAGAAAACATTAGCAAACTGATTCCAACAGCATATATATCATGATCTGGATGGGTTTATCCTAGGACCAAGATATTTGTTCAAGATACAAAAAACAATGTAATAAACCAACAGATCCATAGAACAAGGGAGAAAAAAATCTCATAGTCACCAATAGATGTAGAAAAATTTTCTTAAAAATGTAACTTTTATGATAAAAATTCTTAACAATGTAGGAATCATAAGGGAACTTTCTCAAATAAAACGGATGTATACTGAAAACAACATCCAGAGTTAATATATGTTGGCAGACTGAAAACTACTCTTTAGGACAAAGGAAGGGACATTTTCTTATAGTTAAAAGACTATTACATACACAGAAAAAACAAGAAAAAAGACTGTATTACATTTTCTAGCTATGACAATTGGTAGACAAAAGTTACTAATTACTATTGAAAGAATTACTGTGTGTGTAGGTATGTATGTATAGATGCCAACTTTGGATGGTATTCCTAAGGAGCCAACTACCTTTTAAAACAGAGAATTTTATTATTATTTATATGTATAGATGTTTTGTCTGCATATATGTCTGTGCAACACATGTGTTCCTGGTGCTTGTAGAAGTCAAAGAGAGTTGATTCACTGCAACTGGAACTGGAACTCCAGAGGGTTCTAAGTTGCCATGTGAGTGCTGGGACTCTAACCTAGGTATTCTTGAAGAGCAGCCAGTGCTCTTAGCTGCTGAGCCACCTCTTTAGATTCCAACTTTTGTTTTAATAATAATAATAACGAAAAATGCTGGCTGGGCGTGGTGGCACACAACTTTAATCCCAGCACTCAGGAGGCAAGAAGCAGGTAGATCTCTGAGTCAGAGCCCAGCCTGGTCTACGCAGTGAGTTCCAGGACAGCCAGGGCTACACAGAGCGACCCTGTCTCAAAAAACAAAACAACAAAAAATGCTATTGGTGTGTGATACCCTCTCACATGTATGGGTTCCCATATGCTATGATGTGAGTGGGGAGGTCGGGGAACAGCTTTGTGTTGTCAGTCTTCTCCTTCTACCTTTAGGTGGGTTCTGGGGACTAAACTTAGGTTATCAGGCTTGTGTGACAAGCACTTCACTTACGGAGCCATCTTGTGGGACTTGCCACAATGTGTTCTGAGACGGGATCTCTTACTGGAACCCTGAGCCTGCAGATTAGGATAAACTGGCTGTCCAGAAAGGTGCCACCTAAGATCATTAGAAAACCCAGATATTTACATTACGATTCATAACAGTAGCAAACTTACAGTTATGAAGTAGCAACAAAAATAATTTTATAGTTTGGGGTCTGTATTAGAGTCCCAGCATTAGGAAGGCTGAGAACTGCTACTCTATGGGATCTTAACTTAGCACTCTATAACTAATACAAATCCCGACTCCTGAGGCCCTTGCTTATTTGTGTTATTTGCATCATGACTGTATAGTATACTTCATGTGATTTCTGTTTCTAAAAAGTAAGTGTGCTCAACTTGACACAAGCTAGAGTCACCTGAGAGGACGGAAACTCAGTTGAGAAAAATGACTCCATTAGGATCAGGCTGCAGGTAAGCCTGTAGGGCATTTTTAAAATTAGTGATTGATTGGGGAAGACTTAGCCCTTTGTGGGTGGTGCCATCCCTGGGCTGGTGGTCCTGGGGTCTATAAGAAAGCAGGCTGAGTAAGTCATGATGACCAAGCCAGTAAGTAGCACCCTTCCATGGCCTCTGCATTAGCTCCTACCTCCAGGTTCCAGTTCCTGTCCTGACTTCCTCCAATAATGAACAGAGATGTGGAAGTTGTAAGCCAAATAAACTCTTTCCTCCCTAATTTGCTTCTGGTCATGGTGTTTCATCACAGCAATAGTAAACCCAAACTATGACAGTAAGTATACGCCAGGTATGTTTGTGCATGCCTGTAATTTTAGCCCTTATAAAACTGAGGCAAGATGATCCTGAGTTTGAGGCAAGCCTTGGCTAAAGAGTGAGACTTTGTTCCAAGAAGAGGAAAAATAAACTGGTGGTGCATACATTTAATCCCAGAACTCTGGAGACTGAGACAGGAGGATCTCTGAATTTGAGGTTAGCCTGGTCTACAGAGCGAGTTCCAGGATAGGAAAGGCTGTTACACAAAGAAACCCTGTCTCAAAAAACCAACCAAATAAAACAAAACCAAGAAACCAAACCAAAATTAAACTAACAAAAGGTTAGGTGTATTTCATGCACAGAATATCCAGACTATCTTGGTGAATGTACTATGTAGGTTAGAAAGGTGTGTCTTTTTATGGTTGGATGAGGGCTATCAGTTTGACCGAGTTGGCTGAAGCTCAGTTCTGCTGTCCTGTATTTATCTCTTGGTATTATCCATCTGTTCTTATATAGTGCTTACTGAGAAATAAACATAAAAATATAATGTAGAAAAATTGAATGATATACAAAGTTTTATTTGAGATATTATTGGTTAGCTAATAAATGTCAAACATTGTTATATAACAGCTAGCCCTAAGTAACAGTTTATACAGTGATATTGGTTGTTATTTACTTTTGGAATTTCCTATGCACATAAAAATTCAAATGCTTCAAGGATAATCAAATCTAAGACAACTTTTAGGGAAGAGGAAATGTAAAACTTACAGGGTATCTGATGCCCTCTTATTGCTCCTGAGCACACAGGATGCACATATATACAAGCAGGCAAAATACTCATGTACTTGAAATAAAAACAAGTTAATCTTTGAGAAAAAAAGAAATATTAGTAAATAGTCTATTTTACATAATACCTATATATATTTTGCAATTAGATATACAACCTTATATACATAATCTACATACTTGATAATAATCTCCAAAGAAAATATCTACAATCCTTTTGTCTAGACAGATTTAAAAATAAAAATATTCTTATTTCTCAGCTACAAACAGTGAAAATTTTCATGGATGATGATGAAGTCTAAGGTACTGGTTACATTAAAGATATTTAATTTTGCTCCATGCCAGCCATGAGTGACAGTGCTAGAGATTCCACTGTGGGAAGGAAAAAAAGGTTAAAAATTAGTTATAAACATGTTTAAATAAGGCTACAGTGAATTGAAAACTTAAAAGCATTTAAAGACGTGTTATATTTTTAATGAAAATATCAACATTCTTAATATATAATAAAGACGACATTTATATAATATAAATGGAATAAGTTGATGACATTTCTATCTCAGATCTTTTAATCTTGAAAATAAAAAAATATCCTTTCATTGGACACAGTATTTGTTCTATATGGTGCAAATCCTGGCTACCCATATTATACAGTGCCATATTATAATCTATGGATGACATCTGCTTCCACAACTCTGGGCCCATGTAAACACAGACAAATGCATCAGGCAGATTCAACTGTTTTTTTTTTTCACATCTGGTTCTGTTCAGTAAGTATTACAGTAAGAAAATACACAAATGGAAGAGATTAACACTGTATACATTCTTTTTCGTTGTTTTTCAAGACAGTTTCTCTGTGTAGCTCTGGCTGTCCTTGAACTCACAAGAGATCTGCTTACCTCTGCCTCTGAGTGCTGGGTTTAAAGGCGTGTGCCCTCATCATCTGACTTGATATTATATACATTATTTACCAAAAAAGGTGGGAGTGGGCAGAGATACCATTTAGTCTGTCTCCATAGACTAAAAACTCCTCAATGATTAACTTGACAAATCTCTTATCTACTTCACACCCTATGTTCTGAACTGTAAAAAAAAATCTACATTTCTTTCTAATGACAGGAAGTTCTGAAATTGCTAAAAAGTCTGTATCTTTTAGAAAGGAATAGTTACAAAGGATTCACATGATAGTCAAGAGTGAGAAATTAACTCATTAAGTTACTACACTTTAGTTTTAAGAATCCACTGGAATAAAAGGCACATGAATAAGCAAGATCTTCACTTTTAGTGATATCCATATGATATTTGCCCACCTCATCATAATTCTGCAAAACCAACTCAAATCATGGCTAATTACTTTCGAGTTTTGAAATGCCAAAAATTCAAACTCTCCATGTGACTAGTTATAAATATTGACACACAGACTTAGTTACACAATGAAATTATGAAAGCAGTGACAAAATAAGAGGATGTACTCACAATGGGGAAAAGATCCTCTACAGACAGCTTTATTTAAAATGGTTACGAGAAACATGTGGCAGTTTTTAAAATCAGACTCCATTTTCTCTATAGATTCCATTCTAAGAAAGAAAGCAAATTTCAATTTATATTAAGTGCATAGGAAGTAGTAATAGGCAGGCTATAAAATTATCATCGGAGTAATTTCTAAAATCCTAATGCTAACACATAAAATATGGAACACTGTGCTTTACATTAATTTGCATTATTTTTCATAGACAGGGTCTCATTATATTGGCTAGGACTGACAGGAACTTAATTCCTTAGTTCCCAAGTAGCTGGAACTACATCTTATCTCTCTCTCTCTTTTTTTGGGTTTTCAAGACAGGGTTTCTCTGTGTAGCCCTGGCTGTCTTAGAACTTGCTCTGTAGACCAGGCTGGCCTAGAACTCTCAGAGATCCACAACACACACAGAAAAACACTTCATAGTATGTTCATGCTGTACAGGGGTTCCCTCCAAATTGATACATTCCCTGGAATCACCCCGACCCCCACTCCACAGGAGGCGGGGTGGGGGATGCTAGGAGACTCATGAAATAACAAGGTCATGTGTGTGGGAAGTGGAGACTGGAAGATTTCTTAATGTTTCCTCCTCACCTTTCTAGAAGGTAAAGAAGTGCTGGGGGAGGAGACTGCCCAGAGGAGGTGCAGAGAAGACTGTCAGGCTGCCTGCAGGTTCTGCAGAGAGCTCCCATGACGGGATGGAGCTTTGATGAGGCATCCTCCATATCCTGATGAGCCTTTAGCTGATATATTTTTGGTTATTTTTGCTCTTCTAAGTGACCTCTCATCCATACCCGTTAGTAACTCCAGTGCATACACTCATTGGTTCACCAAGTTGGACTCTGGTGCATTTATTAATGTGGTCTGTCATAGGTTTCCTTTCTGGGGTGAACAGGGGTGTGGGTGTGGCTGTGTGTGTCACACACAGCTCATCCACCATGTTTGGCAGTCATTTACCTAGACCCAACAAACCCTCCTCAGTTTCACCATAGTACTTACTTAGAAGTAAATATGACACGTTTGAAACACTCTAAACACAAACATTTAATAAATTTTTGGTTGTGAGCCTAGCCTTTAATGGCTGAGCCATCTCTCCAGCCCAACACAAACATTTAATAAATTTTCTAAATGTTGGTGTGCACACAGCTTTTAACTCACAATCTTCCAGCCTCCACTTTCCAAGTAGGTCAAAATTTATGTCCCCATACCAGTTCAGAACCCCTTAAGCCCTCATCCTTGCTTTTTGCTGACACTTCGCTACAGAATAGACACAGTTCAAACTTACTAAAGCATCTGGAGTAGTGATTCTCTCACTTGGCTCAGGGTGACAGAGAAAAGTAGTTCTGTATACTTTGAGAGATCAAGTGAGGAAGGTATTTTGTCTTATGTTTCACGGAGCAGAACGCAGGACATAGGCCATCCTAGGCAAGTGTATGTTTCGCGGAACAGAACGCAGGACATAGGCCATCCTAGGCAAGTGCCTCACAACTGAGTTACATTCCTAGCCTCTGCTTGTCTTCTTCTACTTACTACCATTCTGCATGTCTGTGAGTAATGTGTGTCTATGTGTGTGCCACTGCATGCGTGATGATGGCAGGGGATAGCCATGCAGTCAGTTGTCTCTCTCTACCTTTATGTGAGTTTTGAGGCTGGAATTCAGGCTGTTAGCCTTGTGTGGCAAATGCTTTTAGATGCTGAATCATTTCACCAGCCCAAGACTAATATTTTCAGAGCTACAATCAGGAATGTCCTTACTATCACAAAGCTACAGGTTAAGATTTTGAATGACAGCAGCACTAAGGTGAACTCTTCCCTTCTTTATTAACATGGGAATAAATACATATTTTGTTATAAGACCTGGTCAAGGGTTGCAGAGGTAGCTCAACTGTTAAGAGTGTTTGCTGTGCAACTATGAGGCCAAGAATCTGGATCCCAGCACATATGTAATAACCTCGCACATGCCTGTAACCACAGCTTTGAGGAGGGTGGAGACAAAAGTCTTGATGGAGCTTACAAGCTTCCAGTGTGGCTGAGAATATGTGAGTCCTAGGTTCAGGGAGAGACTCTGTCTCAAAGGAATTGAAGAATGATAGAGGAAGATACCCAGACACTCTCTTCTGGCCTCCATGTACAAAGGTGCATATATCCTTACATATTCATGTGAATATCCTTCTCATATAGGCACAAGTACATAAACAAAACCTCCAATCCACAGACATGAAGTAAATTATCATTGCATGTAATTTATAAAGGAGACAGAGGCTAAGCTCTGAACTGTATGTTCAAACTGACATAGAAGATAACTGGGCTGGTAGTGTAACTCAATAGTAAAGCATTTACATATAGCACACATAAAGTCCTGACTTCAATCCCTAGCACAGAAACAAAACAAAACAAAACTGGAGATGTTCCTGCTAGACTAGAAGAAAGAGTTCCTGGGCCTTTTTCTGTTTATCAACTTTAAGTTGTTTGCCTTTTTATATGACACAAGTGAAAAACATTCTGTAAGTAAAATATACACTCTCTAAATTTTAGAGCTTACAAACATAGAAATTTGGACAGTAACCCAGAATGATGCCCATAATTTATTTCAAAATGTTTCAAGTGTGAGTGTGGTAGGGATCAAGACCCAAAACTAGTCATCCTCACAAACTGCTGAGGTGAGTCACACAGGTTCGCTGTGCTGCCTTCATACTTCTGTTTGAAGGTATCTATAATAAGACACTGAGCCATGCATATAATCTGAGAATGTTAGCTTATTTCAATTAAAAGACATCAGAGTTTTTAAAAAAACTGTTTTGTCTCTTGTAAGAAAACTGACTTTCTACTTGGAGTAGAATAGGGGGTGCTGTCAGGAGCTGATATGTCACGATATAAAAAAAAAAAAATCTTAATTTAAGACCACATCTTTGAATGCCATATTCTGCAGATCTCTTGGGGTTTTTGAAGATGCCCTATCTATCTCTTGTATTTAGATAAGCAAATGTTGCTTGTCTCTTAACAACTTGATTACTGAGTAGCTTAGAGAATATCTGTGATAGACTGTCTTAGTAGCTAACAAGGTGACAGGCATGCATGACTAGGAGTTTGTTTTTCTTAACTATCCTAAACAGTTTAAGACGGTTGGTATCAAGAGGCCAGAACTTCACATTTCATTTTTAAGTATCTCTAAGTATGATACCATTAGGAAGCGTTACCTTAAATTTTGTATCAATATACAAAGATCTATTCAAATGTGGCTAAATATACTCTTAATTTTGTATCAATATACAAAGATCAATGCCTATGCGGCCCAATACAATCTTAATATTGCGTCCATATACAAGGGTCAATACCATTGTGGCCAACTATAATCTTAGTTTTGTATCAATATACAAATATCAATACTGACGTAGACCAATACAATCTTATTTTTGCACAATAAACAATGGTCAATACCACTTTAGCCAAATATACTATTAATTTTGTATCAATATACAAGGGTATAAGGGCATATTCAATAATGTGACCTTTCTTCTTGATCCTTCCTGTGCTGTGTCTCAGTTTTTCTCTCGTCCGTGAATTAGTGGCAAGCCTATCTCTTGACATGTAAAAACTCCTTGCTTCAACTGCAGACAGACTGCTGTCCAAAAAGGACAAAACTTGGTAGCAGGGAAGTCAACAGCCTAGCTCTGCCAAGACAGGGTAGGTTAGTCCTTCACAATCCCTGCTCTACAATAAATGTCTGTCAGAGAAACAGGACCAAAAGGCTGAAGACTGATGCTGGAATGTATGGAGAGAAAATGGGAACTGTCCAGGTAGTCACTGGTTTGTCATTTCTTAGTATTGGAAGCTGCAGGCCCTGCACTTCCTATACAATCAGATATATTAATCCTTCTCAGCTCTCTGAGGTGGTTGAAGAATAGACAGCTTGAGTCTCATAGCTAAATTTTGAGTTGTTTAGGAATCAAGAGGGCGTTCTAGATCTAAGAAGATGGTTATAATAGTGATGCAAGTTAGTATGAAAACTAAGTCAGTTATAGAACTTTAAACTCATGGAGATGGTTAGAAGGTGGTAGAAGGTTAAAGTCAGGGGCCAAATATGTATGAACTGGACATTGGGAAGGTATACTGGGCCATTTAACTCTCATAAATGTGGCATATTTAATTCTGCTGTTTTGTATAGAATTTACTGTTATAAGAGAAAGAACCATTTGTTGGAATGAAAAGAGAAGCTGTTGGGGGGGTGGGAAGAGGGTGGAAGGGTGGGACAGGAAGGGGGAATAGGGAAGGGTTTGCGACTGAGATGTAACTTGAAAAAAAAATAAAAAAAAAAGAAAACTGACTTTCCTGATGCTATCTAGTTTAAATAGATTCTATTTATTGGTAGCCATAGGATTGAAAATATGCACAGCAAGCAAGCCAATGAACTTCATTCCCATTCTTCAAATTAAAAATTTTAATTCTTAGTTACAGTGGTTTGTGAGCCATTATCAAGATTTGGGGTGGAAAGACTCCTTGAAGGATGGCTGAAATGGTCACAATGTGGGTTATCACATAGCACATACTTACTGCCAAGCCCCTAGGCCTGCCTGCCAACCTTCTGCAAACATGAGCGCCAAGTTCAACACTTTCATGATGGCTTCTTTCACAAAGCTGACCTAAAGATCAATGATTGAGACAAAATATAGGCTTGGTAACTAACAATAACACCAATACTTTTTCCTAACTTAAGTCACAGAAAAAGTCCATCGTTATAACAACTGTCTTTTATGTATAAGGAAAGGTGTGAGGCTTTGAACCAAGCCCACGTGGGATGTGGCTTGCATTCCAGGATGGCAAGTTTTCATCATGAATGCCATTTAGATTCATCAGTGAACCTGAGACAGAAGTCCCAACAGCTGTAGAACTATTCAGTTCCACGTTTCATAACAACTTGGTAGACTTTCATTGCCTAACTACACACTTAAGTTTCCAGGTCTGTATAGTTATGTTTTTCTTAAATTTGGTTGCTAGTAGTGGGGCATACATCCATAACCCCATTTAACCTGGTCTTTCCTAAGAGAAGATTGTACAGGACAGTAGTTTTTTGGGGGGAAGAGGAAAGGGAAGGTTCAAGACAGGCTTTCTCTGTGTAGATTGTCTTTGGAGACCATATTGGCCTTAAACTCAGAGATATGCCTGCCTCTGCCTCCTGAGCACTGGGATGAAAGGTGTGCACCATCACACTCGGCCAGAAACTAGTTTTCAAATTCAAAATTCCACAGCAGAAAGACATCCCCACTTCCTAGATCCCCTTTCACCCCACTGGTTATACCTGAGATGGTATTTTCCATACCTTTTCTCGCAGCAGACATCGATCATGGATGGTTGACAAATACCTGTAGTGAATTTTAATCAACTGATCTAAATCCTTGGCTTCCTCAACTTGATGTTGAAATTCCAGCCCTGTACTGTGAAGAATCTTGAATGAGAAGACAAGAAGCTTAATTAGCAGCCATCTGTTTGTCCAGATTGCATGGACAGCAAGTTCTGGGATCCTCTTGTCTCTGCCTCCCTCCCAAGGTGTATGCAACCACATGTGTGGTTTTCTTTAATTTTTAAATTTTTAGTTTTTGTTTTTCAAGACAGGGTTTCTCTGTGTATCTCTGGCTGTCCTGGACTTTGTACACCAGGCTGGCCTTGAACTCACAGAGATCTGCCTGCCTCTGCCTCCCGAGTGCTGGGATTAAAGGCATATGCCACCACTCCCAGCAATTATAAAGAGTTGTGGACTGACAAGTAGCTGCAGAGATTTGAACCCAGGTCCTTTTGAAGAGCCATCAATGCTCCTAACCGCTGAGCCATGGCTCCAGCCCCCACATGTGTACTTTATGTGGGTGCTGGGAATCCAAACTCAGTCATTAATGCCCTTTTTCCCCTCCAAGATAGGGCTTTGCTGTATAGTCCTGACTATCCTGGAACTCACTCTGTAGACCAGGCTGGCCTTGAACACTCAGAGTTCCACCTGCCTCTGCCTCCCAAGTGCTGGGATTAAAGGTGTGCACCACCAAGCCTGGCCTCACTAATGCTTTCGAGGCAAATACTTTACCATATGAGCTATCTCCTCAGCCTACCTTCTCTCATTCAGTCACTCACTCACTTACTCACTCAGTGCTGGGAATTGAGCCCTAGGTTTCACACATGCTGAACAAATATTCTTTAGGGGTATGGCTCCTAGTAGGTCAACCATGTTTCCACAATGGGACCTCCACCCAGGAGAATATGGACAGCACAAACTGGAGTTCATGGGTTATTTAAAAAATAATAACAATAAGGGAAGTGGATCTGGGAGGATTTAAGGGGGAGAGACTGAGGTAAATATGACCAAAATATTTTATATGAATTCTCAAAGAATAAAAATATTCATTAGCCGGGCGTGGTGGCACACACCTTTAATCCCAGCACTTGGGAAGCAGAGGCAGGTGGATCATTATGAATTCCAGGCCAGCCTGGTCTACAAAGTGAGTCCAGGACAGCCAGAGCTGTTACACAGAGAAACCCTGACTCGAAAAACCAAAAAAAAAAAAAAAAAAACCCAAAAAAAAAAAAAAAAAAAAAAAAACAAAAACCATATTACCTCTCTTGGCCATGTTATTTTATGAGGAAATTATGTTTATCTTTCTTCCCCCCCAACCAATCTCTAAGTGTTCTGTGGTTCTTTTGTAGTTATAAATACATGATGAGTATTCTCTTTGAATTACCACCTACATGAGACAAAATAACTGAGGAGATGGACAAATACCAACCCTAGTCATGATGTAGTTGTGTAAACTATTCACAAAGTGCATGAGCTTCACTCTTAAGAGAAACATTCGATGAATCTGCTGTCTTAACGATTCTTTTGGTGGTCCAAACTGGGAGGGGGTGTCTTGTTCATGTAGAATGCCTTCCTTTGTTTGGGATCTTTCAGCAGCATTAGTCAGTTCTATAAATGGTTGAAAAGATAAAAAGGGCAGAAAAGGAATTAACTGAAAGCTACTGTTCCCTTACATGAGATGAGAGATGATACACCAGCAGGGCTGGGAACCTAACAAAGGTCTTTTTGTGCCTTGGGAAGATGGAGTAACAAGTTTTATAAGATTGGAGCTGTAGCTCAGTTGGTATAGTACTGCATAGCATACTTCAGGCCCTGGGTTCACTTCCCAGCACTTAATAAACCAGTAATAATGGCACACATCTGTTAATCCCAGCACTGGGGAGACAAGAGGAGGACAGATAAATAGTAAATAAATACTTGTTATCACCGTTGAGATATAAAATCCCTTTCAGGCCCTCGCTAGACTTTTTGCATGTTACAAGAATATTTAGAGCCAATGTCTAATAAATTATTACACTTAAGATCAATCCTATCAATCCTATGAGTTTTATTATTTTTGTGCATGTGAGAGCACATTGCAGAAGCCAGAAGAGGGGGTATTTGATACCTTGGATCTGGCATCAGAAGTAGATGGAAGCTGCCCAAAATGGACCCTAGAATGAGCAGCAAGAACTCTCCACTGCTAAGCCCTGTAGCCAGCCCCAAACTTAATTCTTGCAGTTGGGGACTGGTAAAACTGACACCATGCAAGTGTGTTAGTTTGGTATTTGTTTGCATATAAAAAATAATAAAAAACCTACAAAAAAATTTCCAGGACCAAATCAGATAAGTTAATTTATCAAAATCAAGTCTTACCACCAAACAATAGAACATCCAGGCTGTATTTTGCCCATTTTATTTGCAATAGGAGAAGGAACACCTGATTATAAATTTTTTGACATTCTATACTTATAACAATATCCACAGGCCATGGGACCTACGAGAACAAAGACACAAATTACTTACATACCTTAGTTTTAATAAAAAACATTTTTTATAACAAAAAATGATTTGTGCCTACCTTGTAGCTCAGGGTAAGACCATCTAAGATATGAACGGGTAGTTTCTTCTTAGTTGTATCAACATTTTCAAAAGATATAGATAAACTAAATGAAGAAGTTTCAGTTTTAGTTTTTGATAATACTATGTTCATATAAAAATGTTCTTACAAAAGGGTTCATGGGCAGGGAGTGTCCCTCAGTGGCACAACACTTGTGTATTGTGACTGAGGTCCTGACAATAACAGAATCACACAACCTCCACCCCATAACACTCCACACAATATACATATGCTAATGAACTTACACTTTCAAGCATATACCTCAAAACAGGAATTTGCTTTTTAGAAATGAGTGGCAGTTGTTTTTGATTCCCCCATCCTCCCTTCCTTCTTTGTTTTTTTCGGGAGTGGGAGGTACATGTATGTGTGTGGTATGTGCAATGTGTTTGTGCATTTGTGTCTGTGTGTATAGGTAAGAGGTCAATCACTTTTCACTTCAATCACTAAGGCAGGGCTCTCACTGAACCTGAAGCTTGACAGCCAGATTGCTCCAAAGACACTGTCCCCACCACCTGACACCTCCCAAGTACTGGGATTACAGCTTGACTATCATGCCCATATGGCTTTTTTATGTGGGTGTTGGGGATCCAAACTCTGATTTTCATTCTTGTGTGACAAAACCTTTATCCAATGAACCATTCATTCCCTTAGCCTTTTCTTTGTGTTTAGTCTGGAGATAAAGGCTAGCCTCAAATTTCCAGGCTCAGATGAACTCCTTGTCTCAGACCTTAAATACCTGGCACCACAGAAATATGCCACTATATCTCAACTTTTCCTTTTTTTGTTTTGTCCTGAGACAGGATTTCTTTGTGTAGCCTCTGGCTGTTCTGGAACTCATTCTGTAAACCAGGCTGGCCTTGAACTCAGAGATCCACCAGCCTCTGCTTCCCAAGTGCTGGGATCAAAGGTGTCACCACCACTGCCCCATTCAGCTTTGATTTTCTAATTTGTCAAATAATTTGTAGGGTTAATATGAAGATAAAATAACGTAGGTGGTGTAGTCTGAATATGTAACATCTTCCACGTATGCATGACTTGAACGCTTGATCTTCTCATGCTTCATCCCGAGAAAGTGGAGCTATTTTGGGAGATTCTGAAAACTTAGGGGGTGGGCTAAGTTGGAAGAAGTTCACTGACATGTCCTTGGGAATATGTTATCTCTGGTGCTTTTTCCTACCCTACTTCCCTATTGCATTACTGCATTTCCTTTGACAAGATGTTAATTGCTCTGCCTAACTGCATCCTCCCTGCCATGACACACACAAGTCTTTCAATCTGTGAACCAAAATAAACCTACCTTGAAGTAGTTGCTATTAGGTAATTTGGTTAAGGACAAGAAGTAACTAATGATAGTATATAAAAATTCATAGATGATTTCTGGGCATAGGTTTATGTTACCGCAAACTATCTTCAGGATAGCGTTGTCCTACTGCTTCTTGGAGTTGGACATTAAGAAAAGACACATTCTGCCAGGTCTCCTTTTCTCTTATTTTATCAAAAATTGAAGTGTAGAAGTCGTACATGGTGTCTCCACCTTCCATCAAGAAAAAATTTCTCATGGCCTGTAGGTACTCAACCAACCTTGAAAAGGAGAGAAGACACGCAACAGAACACACCTTATGCCTGTCTGTACAACTCCACAACAATGATAGTCATCTGCCAGATAGGTTGTATAGAACATTCAGTAACATTAGAAATATTCATTCCTCTCAAAAACTTTTGGCATGTAACAAAATGAAACAAATAAAATTAATTAAAAGTCCACCATCCAAAGATTTACTAGTAACTATTTAGAATATTTCATTTCAGTTTTTTGCTGAGCATTAAGGAAAAGATATAGATCCTATTGTATTAAACATCTTATTAACCTCTGTATTTAACTTAATAAGTTGGTTAGCTTTTTATTAGCTTGACATAGCTTGGGTTGTCCTGGAACAGGAAACCTCAATTAGGAAAATCCCTCCATCAGACTGGCCTGTAGGCATGTCTGTAGGGGCATTTTCTTGATTTGTAATTGATAAGGGGGGCCATCCCACTGTGGGTGATGCCACGTCTGCCCAGACTGATGGTCCTTGGTTATAAGAAACCAGAAGCCAGGCGTGGTGGCATACACCTTTAATCCCAGCACCTGGGAGGCAGAGGCAGATGGATCTCTGAGTGTTTGAGGTCAGCCTAGTCAAAAAGAGAGTTCCAGAACAGCCAGAGCTGTTATACAGAGAAACCCTGTCTCAAAAATCAAAAGAAAAGAAAGAAAGCAGAGCAAGAAATGGGAAACAAACCAGTAAGAGTTTCTCTGTGTTCTCTGCTACAGTTCCTCCCTTGGCCTCCCTCAATGATGGACTGTAAGCTGTCAGCCAAATACTTTCCTCCCAAGTTGCTTCTGATTAGTGTTTCACCACAGCAATAGAAAGCAAAGTAGGACACTAATTTCATGAACTTTATGGAGATTATACATGGACATGAGTAAGTCAGAGTTACAACTAGTTATTTATTACCAAGTAATTTATGTTTTTCTTCCAAGAGCGCACTTTATGCATGTTTTGAGGGTTTCTTTTTTTTTACTATGTCTTTTGGAACATTTCTCACATAATGAATTAAAGTTACAACATATCTAAATCTTGATGGTTATTGATCTTTCCAAAAGAAGATTGTTAATTACATATCCGTTCTCTAATTAAAGTTTTCCTGAAATATAGATTTATTTCAAGTAATTATTCTACAGAAAGGTCTACACTTGATTATCAGTACCAAAACTCAATATAGACACAAAACAAAAACAAAAAATTAAAAAAAGGGAAAAGGAGGGAAAAAAATCCACTGATTATTAACAACTTATTACTTCTAAAGGTTAATCAATCCTTTTTACCTGAAATCTCTTTTTAAGGTTTGCATGAGATTTCCACAGCAATGTAGATACTGTTTATCAATGTGAGGATAGAGGCAAGATCTTAACGTTAATTCAAAAGTCTGGCAAGTCACAGATTCTGATGATCTATCCACGCATATGTCACCACCAGCAAACTTCTCATGAAAGTCGCTCTGCTCCAAATACAACCTTCAATATTAAAATGTGAGTGAGTCTTCATTTTATGAGCTGCTGTCAACAGAGTTCTAATAAACAAAAACCTACAGTCCCATTTTTATCTTTACTTTCAGAGTATCAATCATTACAGAGAGAAACCTTTCCCCTGGAACATCCTTTGTGGATCATTCTACTATTAGGGCCAGTGCTGAAATCAGTACTTCCATTAGTGCTATGCACAGTGAATGGGGATTAGAGAGTATGAAATCACAAGGGCATTGTGGCTTATTTCACTGGAGCATTCTAAGCCCAAAACACATGTGACACAGAGGGAGACTATACCGAGCCTGGCCAAAGTCTCAGAGGCAGATTTTAGGTGAGCTACAATATTCTTTTTTTTTTTTTTTTTTTTTTTTTAAGATTTATTTATTTATTATGTGTGCAACATTTGGCCTGCATGTACGACTGCAGGCCAGTAGAGGGCACCAGATCTCATTATAGATGGCCAGGATTTGAACTTGGGTCCCTTAGAAGAACAGCCAGTGCTCTTAACCACTGAGCCATCTCTCCAGTCCCAAGCTACAATATTCTTAAAGCAAGGTCACATCTGTATGCTTCCATAAACAAAGGGGCAAAACTATACACCTGATATAGATGAACACAACATCTTGTATTCCATCTGTTAGAAAGGACAAGGTTTTTGTTTATAAGCAGGGAAAGACCTACCTGGCAGAAGCAATTATGAAGTATTACACAGACATCGCTAGCTCAGTCACTGAAAATATAATATGTATGTTATCACCTTGCAAAGTTGATGGCCAGCAGTGGGTCATGAATATCATCTATCTCAAGATGCCTTTCAGCAATGGAATGCATCTTTATTAAGTTCTCTTTGGTTGCCTGCTGTTCAGTAAGAATGTGTGGGGTAGAATCTTCTCTATGTTGAAGACGCAACTGTATAGATTCCAGAAAGAGGGTATATAAGCTTTTTCTTTCTGCATCTGAAATACAAATATGTAGGATGAATTTTGTTCTCAAAAATAGTCTCAGTAAGCTCCACAGGCTGGACACAGAGAAGCAGCAAAATGCTCCCACTTTTCTTCCAGAGGACTGGAGTTTGGTTCTCAGTGGCCCCATATCAGAAAGCTCTGAACTGCCTGTTGGCTTCAGCTGCAGAGGATCTGACACCCTCTTCTGGCCTCCGTCATCATCCTTACATGTGGCAAACACTCACACAGACATATACATTTCAAGAGAGGAGGACTCAGCAGCTAAGAAAGCATACTGCTTCTGCAAAGGACCCTAGCACCCACTTCAAGTGGCTAACCACTACCTGTAACCCCAGCTTTAAGAAATACAGTGCCCTCTTATGGCCTCCTCAGGCATATACATACATACACAACACACAAAATACAGACAGACACACATACACTAATAAAAATAAATGTTAAAAAATGTTTAAGAATGAATTTCAGCCGGGCAGTGGTGGCGCACGCCTTTAATCCCAGCACTTGGGAGGCAGAGGCAGGCGGATCTTTGTGAGTTCGAGGCCAGCCTGGTCTACAAAGCGAGTCCAGGACAGCCAGAGATATTCAGAGAAACCCTGTCTCGAAAAACCAAAAAAAAAAAAAAGAATGAATTTCATTTTTATAGAGCTTGATAGTTTTCTATTATCTACAAAGGCCTATTGTTTTTGTTTTAATTTTATCTTTATAGTATAGTAAAACCACATTTTATTTTCAGTTAAACTGAGACATTTCTAATTATCATGCTATATAAGCTAATTTTATTCTGAACAGAATAATACTCGAAGCAGAGTACTTAAATTTAAGTTATTGCTATACTGTATAAGCTTACAGGAGTCAATTTCATTGGAAAAGACACTCTCAACACTGGCCCAGTGAAACTCATTATAGTTTATTAGCTAATTAAAAAGGAAATCTTCCACAAAGCAAAAATATTAAAGTAGACATGATAAAATAACTAATAGAATACTGAGGTTATTTAAAACCCAAACAATGTGGACCCCACTCAAGTCTTTTCAGTTAACTTATAAAGCTTAAATAAGTTACTTAAATTTTATCCCCAAAAAGGTTAAAAAGAAAAAAAAATTCCTTAAAATTTCTGAGCATTGTCTGAACTGAATTACCAAGTTCAAACTTGCCAGGGTCCATTCAAAAGTAAAACAGTGCTACCACATCAAAAATAATAGAGGCACTCGATCCTTTGTCAGGTCCTGGCTCTATCTTAGACCAAAAAGAAGAGAAAAAGAAAAGAAACAGTGGGACCATGGCCAATTCATTCCATGAACCATATCCAGCGTGTGCTGCAGGACAAGGACAAGGCCATTAAGAAATATGAGGGGCTAGAGAGATGGCTCATTGGTTAAGAGTACTTATTTTTCTTATAGAGGAGCCAGGTTCGATTTTCAACACCCTCATGGCAACTTACAATTCAGGAAATCCAACATTCATTTCTGACCTCTGTGGGTACCAGGCATACATGTAGTACACAGACATACATGCAAACAAAACACTCATACACATAAAATAAAGGACAGAATAGAGACCACTGCTATCAGGGATATTTCCAAAGCAAATGTCCTCAATCCTATGTGCTTTCCAACTCCATGTTAAGCTAGATTTCTGTGTGGGCTGTGCCATCCATAGCTGGGTGGTCAGGAAACGGTCTCATGAAGTTCTAAGGGACTAAACACTCCCACCATGATTCAGACTTGCTGGTGCTGCCCCATGCTCTCCACCAAAGCCCACAGAAAGAGCTGGTGTCCTAAGGACAGAAGAAATATCTTCTGGGAAAAATAAAACCAAATGGAAATTATATTTAAAAGAATAAAAAGAAATGGCAGAGAATTATTTTTAAAGGAGCAGTCCTAAGAAACTTAAGAGTGACAAAAAATGCAAATGAAATTACTAGTAACTTTCTAAACAGCACTGAAGTTTCCAAAGATGAATTGGTTTTCCTACCAAGAACAGTACAGTTTCATTCAATCATGGCCATACAGATTGCTTCCACTGTTCTTGGTTACTCAACTGGATGAGAAGACTCCATTGCTGAAGACACCACACATTTTGCAGACATAGTGAAATCAATCTCAAACTGACAGAAAATTTTCTCCCTACTGGCTAGTTTTTATGGTAATAGAAGGTGCTATCAATAATCTTATTTAGCGCTGAACCCTGCATGCTGCAAAGCCAATCTGTCAGGATTGATGTGCACAGTGGTACAATAGTGGCATAAAGTTTATGTGGTTAACCAGCTGCTTTCAGGTTGGGTTTGAGGCCTTCTCACATGCTGATATGGTAAACCTGGTGAAAGACCCATGGCTCACTTAGATAGCTGTGGTAGAACCTTATGGTGGAATCTACTGTTTGTTTTGCTAAATAGCTATATTGTCAAATTGCCTTCTAAGCATTTTTACTAATATTTACTGAGTAGGATTTATATAGTATACCACTATGCCTTAGTTAGGGTTTCTATTGCTTTGTTAAATACCATGACCAAAAGCAAGTTGGAAACAAAAGGCTTTAGTTAGCTCACAGTTGTACTCTGTCATGAAGGGAATTCAAGGCAAGAACTGAAGCAGATGCTTACTGGTTTGTTCCCCATGGCTTCCTCAGCCTGCTTTCTTACAAAACTCAAGACTATATGCTAAGGGTTGGCACCACTTACATTGGGCTGTGCTCCCCCATATCTATGATTAATAATAACAGTAATGATGATGATGATGATAGTCCCACTTGTCTACAGACACTCTTATGAATTATTTTCTCAATTTAGAGTCCTACTTCTGAAATGACTCTAGCTTCTGTTAAGCTGACCAGGAAAAAAACAAAAAGGCAACACGATAGATCTCAACATTGGTCAAATAAGCTTCTTTTTTCCACAGGTGGTGATTAGTGCAGAAACTCTTAACTATTCAAAGTGATGAGAGAAAGCGACTGAGTGCTCAGCTACTGATGGGACACCTGTATCAATCTCACCTCTCTGCCCATGATGGCTCAGAGAACATCCAGGAAGAGGGGGCAGAAAGAATGTAAGAGCTAAAGAATACAGAGTGTTGTGAAATGCTGCTTTATGGACATGATATGGCCACTGTACTTATCAAGTCACAGCAGTGGAGGTTACCTGCATAAAACCAAGCCATCTAAAAATAAGGAAGGGATCACATTCTGAATGATGAGCTATTGTAGGTTAATGGCTACTGAGGGAGAGTAACTTTTCCTTAGGGGTGTGGCCAGTGTTAGGTTGTCCATACCATGTACCTATGAGTAGAGTTAATTGGACTCAGTGGGTTATAAAATCATAATACTAAGAGGACATAAAATTGGGAGGGAGGTATGTTGGGGGAAGCCTGGGAAGAGCTACACAAGGGAAGAATCAGAGGTGAATATGATCAAAATATACTATATATATATATATATGCATGAAATTTTAAAAGAAAAAATATTGTTTAAAAAAACTAGGGTGATGTCTAGGTATGGTGGTGCAAACCTTTAATCCCAGCACTCAGGAAACAGAGGTAAGAGGATCTCTGAGTTCAAGACCCAGCATCATCTACAGTGGGAGTTTTAGGACAGTCAGGGCTATGATGAGACCCTGTCTCAAAAAATTCAAACCAAGCAAACAAACAAACAAAAACCATGGTGATAATTTCCACTGACATAAATGGCTTTGGTTACTTTGTATTTGAGGATGACAACAGTGAATGGAAAGGACTCAAACCAGGCCAAAAAAGACATGTACAGAAAAACCAGGCTACCTCTGGGTCCTGCCTGACACGCAGAGCCTTCTGCACAGTTCAGGTTCTTCAGCAGCTGCATTGACTTGCCCGCCATTATGATCTGCTTTAGAACAGGCTTGAGGAAGGACACCATAGTGTGTTGTCTACTGGAGGGACCCTGGTCACTCCCAGAACTGGCACTGGCATTGTCACTCATTTTTTCTTCATTCTCTGTCCTTTCTGATACACTATACAATGTGTACGTTGCATACCAGAAGTCTCTGTGATTTACCGGGACGTTTTTGTTCCTGTAGAGGAAATTCAAGATAATTTTAAGGGTTAATTTATGTTCCTTCAAAACAATAGTATACTTTTCTTTTAGTTCAGGTAAGTTGTTCAGACATTCTATACTATAGCAATATCAACTGCTAGTAAAATGATCTTCAAGTAAAAGGTGTTAGTTTTTAATCAAAGATCATTCAGTTTAATGTACAAAAATACTCTCAATTAAAATTTAAATATTTTCCTGAATTGGAATTGAACAGAATATGACTACTTTAGTTCCCTTTACAAACAGTACAAATGGATTTCCACTGTAGCTTTTGAATTTGTTCAGAAAAGCCAACTGACTAATAGGAAACTGTTATAAATGGATTAAGATTTTTCTTTATTTGCTTTATTAAATATTATGTTAAGAAAATATGTAGTTTAATAAATGCCTCACTGGGTGTGATGGTGTCCGCCTTTAATTCCAGTACCCAGAGACAGAGGCAGGTGGATCTCTGTGAGTTAAAGGGCAGCCTGAGTCCAGGACAGCCAAGGAAATACAGAGAAACTCTGTCTCGAAAAACCCAAATAAATAAATGAATGAATGAATGAACGAACAAATGAATGCCTGCCTCAAAGGCATATCTTACTGATAACTTACAACGGAAATAGTATGTAACACTTGATGTCATCTAGGTTCATCTCATGGGAAGCAGTACACATTAACAAACCATTCAAAAATATAAACTGCTATGAAAAGATGTGAGCCTCCATAAAACTCAAAAGATATTTTTAATTGGTTGGCACCTGACATTTCTTTATAAAGATACCTGTGCCATGGTAGCACTGTATTACCAACCTACCCTCTCAGTTCCATGTGAAACTTAGAAAGCATTCGGTTTTGATGTAGTATCAAGTGAATGCCAACATCCAGCATCCCCTGAACTCAATGCAAAGCCTCACCTCTGTATGATGAACTCCCTTGCTCCATCCCACAGATGTCCATGCACGATCCATTCATCCACAGTCTGTAGGTAGGGCCGCACTGTTTCCACCCAGAGAGAGAACAGGAGGGAGACCTAAGGATGAGACCTTGCTGAGTCAGTCTTCAGAGCTCCTCTCACTAGGCTAGGATCACATTTAAACATGTCAAAATATCTGTAAAAAGTGACTGTATTTCTATATTTTTTGAAACAAAGACACTGAAATTCTCAAAACACGAACTATAAGATTCTTATTTAAAAATTCACCTCAATATGGGATAAATATAACATACATCATTCATAGGAGAACCCTCCTGCACTCATTTGTTTTTTGTCAACTTGACACAAGCTAGGGTTATCTAGGAAGAGGGAACCTCAACTGAGAAAGCTGTTCCATCAGACTGGCCTGCAGGTAGGTCTGTGGGATATTTTTCTTGATTAATGATTGATGTGGTAGGGCCATTATTAGGGAGGTGGCCATGTTGTATAAAAACAAACTGAGCAAGCCATGAGGAGCAAACCATGACACAGCATTCCTTCCAGCTTCCTACCTCTGCTCTGCTCCTGCCTTGTTTCTTTCTGCCCTGGCTTCCTTGGATGATGCACTGTGACATGGATGTGTAAGCCAAATAAACTTTCCCTCCAAGCTGCCTTTTGTTATGGTGTTTATCACAGCGAGAGAAAGCAATTTAAGATGACACTGGTATCAGAGAGTAGGTTACTGGTGTGAGAGATCAGACTATGTTGTTTTGGGAAAGACTGTGGAGGACTTTGGAACTTCGGCATGAAAAAGCTACTCAGTACTTAGCGCTTAATGAGGTGTGCAAGAGCTTGGCAGATAAGAATGCTAAGAGAAATGCAGATGATGGAGACCTGGCTCGTGAAGATTCAGTGGGAAGTTTGAGATTCCCTCTAAGACTCTATTGGGGACATTCACATGACATGTGCAAATTAATAAATCTGTGGTTTCTGGTCAGCTGGGGCTGAAGAATCAACTGTGATTAACACAAGACCAGCATCACTGAAGCAACATCTTCAGGGAGTATTTCCTCAGGGTAAGAACACAGAAGCTGTGGTCAAAGGGCCAAGGCTGCATCTAATGCTGGCAGATGAACTTGGTCAAGTGTAAGAGTCTCGCGCACTGCTGGTTTTAAAGGCATTTACAGGTCATTGAGAGTAGCTGAGGCTTGCACCATAAGAAGCAAGGAGAGAGCCGGGCGGTGGTGGCGCACGCCTTTAATCCCAGCACTTGGGAGGCAGAGGCAGGCGGATCTTTGTGAGTTCGAGGCCAGCCTGGTCTACAAAGTGAGTCCAGGACAGCCAAGGATACACAGAGAAACCTTGTCTCGAAAAACCAAAAAAAAAAAAAAAAAAAAAAAAGCAAGGAGAGGCCACTGGTGACTGCACAGCCTCAATTGCAGTGGAGACCTCAGTGGAGAGGCTGAGGCTTGATTCTTTGTGGCAGGGCCAGAGCCCCTGAACCCTAACCCAGGAGGCCACTGGTGAAACTGCAGCCTATAAAAACTAGAGCACACTGGAGATGCCAGAACAGTGGAACAGCTGCCTAGCACAGCAACAGCTGTGGAGTGAAGCTGACTTGAACCTGTAACATGAGCTATGTGTGCTTTAAATGGCAAAACTCAAGAGGCAGAGCTGCCTAAGCTCTTTGGAATCCAGAAAATTGTGACTGAATCCCAGATGCAGGGCAGTGATGTGCAGGGTTTACTTTATACTGTTAAGAGTTTGATATTGTTTTGTTCAGATTATGCCTGTGCCCTGCTTTTTTTCCTCCTAAGAGTAAGAAGTAACTTATTGATCATATAGGAGGATACCATAATAGATTTTGGATTTTAGAGACACTTTATTACATATTTTAAAGAGACTTAACTTTTGATATTATACTGTTTTATATTGTGATGATAACATGAGATCTTAGGGATAAACAAGAAAGAAAAGGTTATGGTTAATAGTGAATATTTGTGTGTCAAATTGATAAGGGGTCAACTGTGCTGGTTAGTGTTTGCCAACTTGACACTTGCAGGCTAGGGCCATCTGGGAAGAGGGAACCTCAGTTGAGATGCCTCCACTAGACTGTCTGTGTGCACGTCTGTGGGACATTTTCTTGACTAATGATTGATGTGCAAGGGCTCAGCCCCTTAGGGATCAAGTCCTCCCAGCCATGAGGTCTTAGGTTGTTTAATAAAGCAAGCTGAGCAAATCACAAATAATAAACCAGTAAGCAGCACTCCTCCACATTTTCTGCTTCAGTTCCTGATGTCAGGTTCCTGTCTTAAATTCCTACCCCGTCTTCCGTCAATGATGGACTTGTAAGCTTAAGTCTTTACATTAAAGCCAAACAAGCCCCTTTCTCCTCTAGTTGTTTTTGGTCAAGGTGTTTATCACAGCCACTGAAGCAAAGTAAGACACCTCCTTGAATGAAAATCTGATTTTGAACTTGAGACAGCAAAGGCAGCCACCAAGAATGAGAAAATAGGGCTAGCGAGGTGGCAGAGTGGAAAAATACTGCTGCCAAGCCTAACGATCTGAATTTGATCCTTGGAGTCAAGGAGAAAACTAACTTCTTCAAGTCTTCTAACCTCCACAGGCATGTTGTGGTACATATGTCCCCACTCCTACTCCCAAATCATTAAAATGGCAGGATGACAAGAGTCCCACCAACTGTTGTAACAAACCAGTAACTTACCAACTAGTCTGTAGTTGGACTTGTAATTATAAAAAAATATGGAAAAAGTATGTATTCCAAAGTTTACCACCTTAGTTTCTATTTTTTGATAAGGTCTTGCTATGCAGAATACTCAAATTAAAATTCTCTTGCCTCGGCCTCCTGACCGCATGTGCTCACTACCGTAATCTTAACCATTTCAATATATAAATTTGGTAGCATTAAATGTATGTACACTGAAACTCTCCCACCCGCAGCTCCTGGAAGTCTGTAACATAATGTTACTATGTTAGACTCTCCATGTCATAGACTTGTGACCTCTTTCCTTTTTAAAAAGGGTCTCACCATGTAGCCCTATGGGGTGTAACTTCCTATTTAGGCCAGGCTTCAACTTCCTCAACTCAGGGACCTGCTTGTATCTGCCTCCTGAGTGCTGGCATTAAAGGTGTGTGCCACCATTCCTGGCTGTGTTTTATGTAAAAAAAAAAAAAAAAAAGGTTTACTATAAATATCTATATAAGCCACATAGGTATTTTGCACTTCTTGTTTTCTTTCTGCTTCATCCTTCTGATTCTTTTGGTAATTAAATCTAATAAACCAGCCATGAATTTGGAAGCTAACTGTGAAACTTGGAGCAAACGTCTGGCATACCCTGACTTACAAGTCATTTGACAAGAACTATGACAGCTATTCACCATCCTTTCATCATGCACTTTGGCTCAAGCAAAGTGCGACATACTGTTTGTTCAGAGGCTTCTCCAGCATCGTCATATTCTAGAATGGCCTTGTACAGGGTGTTGAGCAGGTGAGATGCGCGGACCACATTCCGGGTGTCAGGTGGGACCTCTGCTACTCCAGTGCTAAACACTTTGTGCAGGACCTTTAGCTGGGCCAAGCGAGGGGCCAACTTGTTCACCACTGTCGCAAGTGTTATCGTCGCATCTGTCAAATATCAGTAAACCAAACCGAGTAGCAAGGAAAAGCATCCATGACCAGCAAGTAATACTGATGGTAATAATGCTCTTTTTTTGACATATGAAAGAGCACAGCCAAATGGAGGGTGTCAGATTTTAATATCACACTTTAATACCATATCTTTAATATCATATCTTCCTTAAAGACGGAACTCCCATAAACCAAGGAGAAAAAGATAATTCAGACAAAAGTAATGTATAAGGAAACTGACAGATATCAGAAAAGGAAAGACAAGAGGGTTTTTTTGTTTGTTTGTTTAAAGATTTACTTATTTTACATATATGAGAGCTCTATTTGCATGTACCCCTGCATGCCAAAAGATGGCATCAGATTCCACTATAGATGGTTGTGAGCCACCATGTGGTTGCTGGGAATTGAACTCCAGACCTCTGCAAGAGCAGATAGTGCTTTTAACCACTGAGCCATGTCTCCAGCCCCAGACAAGTGGTTTTTAATGTAGGAGAAAGGCTCTCAACCTCACTTAAAAGAGCATAAGCTAGCTGGGCGTGGTGGCGCACGCCTTTAATCCCAGCACTCGGGAGGCAGAGGCAGGTGGATCTCTGTCAGTTGGAGGCCAGCCTGGTCTACAAAGCAAGTCCAGGACAGCCAGGGCTGTTATACAGAGAAACCCTGTCTCAAAAAACAAACAACAAACAAACAAAGACCATAAGCTAAAATTACACAAGGTAAAGAAAACTCCCGCACCAGAACCCACTGGTTCAGTGAGGGGCAGGGAAGCTGCAAAAGGGCGCTCAACCGAATCCCTGAATGGTAGTGGCACACTCTTTACCCCGACATCAAAGTAGTTGTATAGTTCTGTACTTGTGGCAAAATGACACATCACAAAGATATTTTGCCTCTCCATACTGCTAGATGTGCGGTCTGGCTAGCATGTTACTGTGACAGTACACATTACATACTACTCTATCGTACAATTATGGAATATTTCACTACTGAGAAAAACGAGGGAACACGGGAACTCTTTGTGTTACTCTGTCCTTAGTAAGAAAAGAAAATAAAACAAGAAAAAAAATTAGTAATAAAAAAGAAAACTAAAGGTGGAAAACCAAAAATAAAACCACACACTGATTGCCCATTTTATGCCTTTCATGTTGGTAAAGAACAAAAGTTTGGTAACATATAACCAGACCCTGCTGACAGGAGGGTCTTGTTATAAATTTATCTATATTTTATTGCAGAGAAATACAGAAATATCTAGCAGAAGTTGCACATGTCATCTATATATGCTTTAACCTGTCAATCCCACTGTGCACATGTGTAATTACTGCGACACACAGGTGGTGACACTGCAGCTGTACTGCTCACAGCAGGGTGGGGACAATCCAACGTCCGCCATGGGGAACTGGGTACGGTATGAGCACTACAGTTGTTTTTTTGTTTGTTTTTGTAAAAATTTACGAGGGAGTTCTCACATACATACATAGTACCCTCTGAAAGGATGTAAGCAAGCTATCTGTCTTGGGAAGGAGCTGGAACAAGACAAAGTGATCACTATAAGTTGTGTATTTTTTTGATTCTTAGATACTAATGGCTTAAAAATATAAGGTAGTTTCAAAATTATTTAACATTTTTATTACGTTTATTTATTTGTGTGTATGTGGGTATGGGTGATGGTGGGGTCAGTAGGAAGATACATGTGTGCCACAGTGCATGTCTGGAGGCAGGCAGAGGATAACTTGAAAGAACTGTTTTTCTCCTCTACCATGAAGGCCCTACAGATTAAACAAAGGCTGGAAGGCTTGGTGGCAAATGCCTTTATCTGCTGAGCTATCTCTCCAGCCCTAAAATCACTTTAAAAATGAGTATGTTCATGAGGATTACTTATTTGTCATGCAATTTTTAAACCTTTTATCAATAAAAGTATAACTTTAATAATATTCAAAATGAGTTAGGTAGCTTAGAATTAAAACAATTTTCCTACCACTACTGATGATGCACTTCTCAATCTCTGTAAGTTCCTGTTTGAAGTTAATGAAGTATTTGTAGAGGGCCCACATAAAAGCCTGGTAGGTCCTAAAGGGAGCTTCAGGCGGCTTTTGAGGGATGGAAGCATTCCCAGGTGTCAGGCTCTTAGAGCTGTGCCCCATGACTTCGTCAATGAACTCCTGCAGCCGAAACACAACCTGACCATATGCTGCTATTTGTTCAAGCACAGATCGTAAACAGCTCTGCAACACAAGTCAAGTGTAATCATTTAAAGCTGGCCTTCCACAGATGTGCAAGTTAATTTCTCCTTCGCTGGACAAGACTGTTTCAATGACTGTTTCAAACTGTTTGATACATGACAAAGTAACATAATGAGTTTATCTCATATTCAAAAGAAACAGTGGACAATCAATTTCTATATACTATAGAATTAGGGCTTAAAGCTTTTAAAACACACATAAAGTAGAGAAAAATCATTACACCAAACAGCTTTCTCAGTAAAGAATAAAAGAAAAGAATAAAATGAAATAAAAATTAAATGGCACAAATAGTATTTAAGAATTGGCTCAGTCCTGTAATGATGCCTAACTTCATTCTTCTTTTTAGAGTTTTCATTCTCTTTAATAAATTTGATATTGTAAATGTTCTAAAGTTGTATTACCAACATTTTAAAAACTTCTGTTTATTTTAAATTTAATTTTAAGTGACAATAAACACAAATACTTACATGTGTCAAATGAGTCACGATAATATTGTTTCTCACAGTCACCTTCCCATCTATCAACTGAAATATAAACAGCTTTTTTACCCCTGAAAGTAACCTGAAGTGAAAACAAAACAAAACAAAAAACAAGTCAATATACTTGCAGTTTACTAAAACAATCACTAAAGTATAGCTGAGAAATTTATTTTTAAAACCCAGAACTGGGGAACAAAATAGGAAGATGACAAGAAAATGAGAAGATTATCAAAATTCACATGTAATGACATTTTTAAAGAATTCTGGTTTCTTTAAAACACACACACACACACACACACACACACACACACACACACACACACA
>CAJQZJ010033026.1:5314533-5358332 GCA_907164525.1 Lophiomys imhausi | reverse complement strand
ACACACACACACACACACACACACACACACACACACACACACACACACACACAGAAATATAAGAATGTGCTCTTATTTTAATCCCAGGTGTAGGGATGTGGGGCTGTTTTGGACTGTCCAAAGCAGCTGACCATGATTTGCCTCATGCTCTAGCACAATCATGGTTTTGCCAGCTGCAGAAAATTTCTGCAATTGTCAGACGTTTGGAATTCTGGGAAGTTTTCAGGGGGTACTTAAATGCGAGGGCCCCAAGAACTGGGGTCAGTGGTTGATGGTCCCTTAGGGAGGTGGGTTGTGCTTTGCTAGTAGTCATGGTCAAAGAAGAAACAAGAGGAGAGAAATTAGATTCAGAGATTTTTTTCTAATTCCTCTCTCCTTGTTTCTCTCCTATCTACTGTTACAGGATGAAGCCAGGGGAAATAAAGAACCCACAAAGTAGCAAAGACCTTCCCAGGATTAAATGAAGATATTTCAGCATCATTTCAGAAGTTCAACAGTCACCCCTGCACACACGCACACACACACACACACACACACCAATGCATGTCCAAAACTACCAGAGTGTTAAGAGAATGTTAGTACTGTAATTCACGAGAGAAACATCTGAGTCCAGGAGTTCATTACAGGCTACATTAAACTTGCAGTTGGGGTACTAGCACAGACAACTCTCATGGACAAATTTCAGATGAAAGCTGTAAGTAGCAAACCTTGCTTTAAATTCAGACATTAAAAAATGGTGGTCTAACTCAATCTCAAATTTTCTAAAATGAGAAAGAATATATCAAAATCATACAATCTTCACAGTGAAATCTGAAGTCTGAACTTCACCTCTAAGGCCTATTTCTAGCCTGCAAGTGAATTTCTTGAGTATATTCCTTAAAAACAAAACAAAACAATTTTACTTCTCAATAATACAATCACTCTCAAGCTAATGCATCTTACCATAGTGTTTCCCGAATAACCTGTGTCTCAGTAAGCACCACCCTGTCATCTGGAACATACAGCGGGTCACTGCTGTACAGGTGTTGGTCCCTATTAAAGAGCGAACATCAAAGGTCAACAGGAGAGTTTTAGGTAGCATTACTTGCCTCAATGAACACATGCAATTTTATCCTCAGCAATCAACAAGTAAACACAGTGGAGGCCCTAAGTGCACTCCATCCATATTCATTTTCCACATTCACTTAGATCTTTTTAGTGAAGCATGTTCAGAACAATTATAATTGTTTATTATGCAATCAAGCAAATGCATACAACTATGCAATTTTTAAAAAAATACTTTTATTTATCCTTAAAAATTCTTTATTTTTTTATTTTTTTTTTTTTTTGGTTTTTCGAGACAGGGTTTCTCTGTGTATCCTTGGCTGTCCTGGACTCACTTTGTAGACCAGGCTGGCCTCGAACTCACAAAGATCCGCCTGCCTCTCCCTCCCAAGTGCTGGGATTAAAGGCGTGCGCCACCACCGCCCGGCTCTTAAAAATTCTTAAACATTTGGGTTGGGGTACTTCATAATCTCCTCACCAACTGTAGTTATTAGCATTTTTTAAAATTAGTGTATTTTTATAGTAAGTGCACTAAAATGGAAATTATACATAAGCTAGTATACACCAATCTACGTGCACTGAAAATAAAAATAGAACCATTGGTAATTTTATGATAATAAATATTAATTACAAATTGCTCAAGGGATCTAGGGCTTAGATCAGCAAAACAGTGCTTGTCTAATATGTCTAAGGTCTTCAATTTAATCTCTATCACGATGTATGTGCACTCTTGTACATATTCCACTAAAATTGTTTAGAAATAAGTTTACAATTCGAGGATGGACTCAATTTAAATCACAAATCAAAGCCAAATGTTTAAACAAAGTTTGTTCTATCATTATATTAAGCAAAAAGTTTAGCTTACCAGACAGCAGCTAAATTGGAGTGCAAATGTGCACTGTGTGGAACCCGGCAGTGCCTGGTTGTCCAGTACTGATGGACTACATGCTGTTCCAGCCAGCTCCGGCAATCTGGCTCATCTGCCATAACAAGTGGAATATGTATCAATTTTTATAGTGTACTAGCTACTTTCATCTCCTTGTGACAGAAGGAATAGCTCCCTTGGTATGAGACCCTGTCTATGAGGGCCCTCCCATGGTCACTGCCCAGCCTGTAAATGAGAGGGCTAACCTAGATTTTGTCAAGATGTCACAAAGATATAAAGTTTAAGAATGAGAAGGAGGGGAAAAACTGTGAATGCCTGCAGATTAATACTAATCACTTACATTAAAAAACCCCAAAGAAATAAAAAAACTACCACATTTAACATGATGATTCATCAAGAATGCTCAACATAGACAAACTCCACAAACCAAGTGTTCTCCTATACCTATATAAACGAAATAAAACAAACTGCTCAAGATTCACAATAATAAAATCTGTAACAGACACAGAAATCACTAGATGGATACTTTAGAATTTAAAAAAGAATATTACTAATAAACAAACAAAAGAACCCCACAAGACTTCATAGGATTGGGAGTATATCTCAGTGGCAGAGCATTACCTAGCATTCACAAGGCTCTATGTTTACTCCATATAAAATATAATACAATACAAGTTAATTGAAAAAAAAATGGAGGTATGGTCAGCCTCCCTAAGTAAAATCTATAAATTTACTAAAACCCTAATCAGAAATCCAGATGGATTTGTTACACTGCTTCTAAAATGTACATGGAAGAGTAAAGGTTCACCAAGGACTAATAAGGCAAGTGTGAAAAGCAGCAAAAGATACGATATGTATTCTATGCATTAAGACAGAACACCACAAAGCTGCAAAACCAGAAAGTCTGTCCCTGGGTAGACGGACACTAACGTCAACAGATAGCAGATCTGTAATAAGATACAAAGGAGAACCTGATTTACAATCAAGATAAAACTACCATGCAATGATGTTGCTTGGAAAACTGTCTCATGAGATGGCAGAAACATGAACTGGATCCTTTAATCTCATGTCATGTAAGGAAGTAGACCTTAGAGACATCTAATGATTCAAATGAGACTCTCTCCAGAGTCTAGCCATGTAAGTGTAGTCCTCAACCCTCATTAAGGAAACCTCCCTTTGCAACAGATGGAAACAACTGCAAAAAAAGGTTAATTTGTGGAGGCTAATCCCAACTGATGCATCTACAAGATCCCTGCACCCAAAGCTCAGAGATCACTGCAGAAGAGAGAGCAAAGACTGCAGAGAAACAGGGAGTCTGAGTTCAAGTTGTGTCTCATAAGGTTGTCAGTAAATATACTCATGGGTCTCACCAACACAGCTGCCTAAACATGACCTGAACAAGGGCAACAACAGCAGTCATACTAATGTGGATTTGAGAAAGCTCGTGAAGCCTTAACCCTGCACAAGGAATGATAAGCAACTAAGGAAGGCTGACATCTGGGGGTGGGTAGTCTTCCCCACAGAAGAACCCACCAATTGGTTACCCAATACTAAATGGTCAGCCCTGAAAACACACACACAAGACCATTATACAGACTGAGTAGGTTGCATTCATGTATGAAACAACAGCAGAAAAAAATCATGAATTTGAAAGCTGGATTACAGGTAGCTGTAAGCAGGTCACCTGGATGCCTAGAAATGAACTCAGGTCCTCTGGAACAGTAGAAAGCTCTTAAGTGCTTAGCCACTTCTTCAGTGGCTCAAATTCATAGGTTTGATTGAAAACAGTAAAAAACATAGATTCTTTTTTTATCTAAGTCAGATGACTAAAAGCTATTTGCAAAATGTTTAAAGCTTAAGAACTGCTGTCAAGCCGGGCGGTGGTGGCGCACGCCTTTAATCCCAGCACTTGGGAGGCAGAGGCAGGCGGATCTTTGTGAGTTCGAGGCCAGCCTGGTCTACAAAGTGAGTCCAGGACAGCCAAGGATACACAGAGAAACCCTGTCTCGAAAAACCAAAAAAAAAAAAAACTGCTGTCAACAAAGAGCTGTGGGGGAGAAGGCGGTAGACACAAAACCTGACAAAGCTGGGCATCATAGTACACTCCTGTATTCCAGCACTTGGGAGGCAGAGGGAGGAGAAAGGACTCAAGTTACGAAGAGACCCTGTCTAGAAATAACTCAAACTCCAGTGGAACAAGTAAATGCTAACAATTATCAAGAAATACACAGAAGAGTCAAGTCAACAAATACACAATGTCCTTCAATAACCAGTAGTCAGACAATTCCTCAGTCAGAAGAGTAGACCTAACTGAATACTCAGAGGAGAGTAAAGCCAAACTCTCACACAAGTCCAAATGGAGCAGGGAGCTTGGGGTGGCAGAGGTAACTTGGTAACTATCAACAAAGGAAAATGAGGTGGAAATATGAAACTATATACTTCAGACTTCAATAATAGTTTAAGAACAGAGGAAGTGAAGTTCCCATACTAATATGGACAGATCTTAGCAGAGAGTTCTAAGGAAAGGTAAGGAAACAAGATTTACATATGATACCAGCTGTGTGTTGGCATTATATGTAACTTAACACACCAGCCAACACAATGTTTCTCAATGCAGAGCAATGACAGGCATACAGATAGCAAATATATTAAAACAAGTGTTTAAAATTCGCTTACAGGAACCAGGAATTAAGACTGGGAATCAGAATAAAAGTGGACAAAATATGTATTACAGGATGACTTTATAATTTTCCACTATTTTCTAAAATTTCTACCAATCCTAGTTGCTCACTGATAAATAAAATAAGCATTCAAGTAAAAAACAGACTCTACATTATCTTTCTCCTTTTACTAAATTCAGAAAGGTTAATCCTTTTACAACAACAATAACAAAGGGACTAAGTTATCAGAACTACTATTGAAACACTACATTCTAAGGCTGGAGAGATGGCTCAGTGGTTAGTAGCATTGCTGCTCTTGCAAAGGACTCAAGTTTGATCCCCAGTATCCACATAGTGGCTCACAACCAGCTGTAACTCCAGTTCTAAGGAATCTGATATCATCTTCTGACCTCTGTGGGCACCAGACATGCATACAGTACAAACAGGAACACAGAACATGCCCCATATAAAATAAGAACAAAAATATTAGCATATCAATGCTACTTTTCTTTTTTGATCCCGACAGAGGGATAAATGCTATAGTGCCACTTCTTAGTCATATACTCAAGATTTACTAGCACAGTGGTTCTCAAACTGTGAGTCACCACCCCTTTGGGGGTCAGATCAGATATCCTGCATATCAGATATTTACATTATGATTCATAACAGTAGGAAAATTATAGTTATAAACTACCAGTGAAATAATTTTATGGTTGTTGGGTCACCACAGCATGAGGAACTGCGCTAAAGGGTCACAGCATTAGGAAGGTTGAGAACCACTCCACTAGCAGTTTAAGATTTGGCAGTAATGTCAGGGCTTACATTCTCATCAATGCAATCAATCTTTAACCTGTCACTTGAGACCTCTTGTGAGAAAACATCATCATTGAACCATGTCAAATACCTTCCCAGCTGACTTGAGGGATCCCTTTTCTGTTGTGGTCTTGTTCTTCTAATGGGGTCCTGTCTACTTGTATCCCAGAGTCTTCTCGGCTTAAGGGCTG
This sequence comes from Lophiomys imhausi, assembly GCA_907164525.1. Lineage (NCBI taxonomy): Eukaryota > Metazoa > Chordata > Mammalia > Rodentia > Muridae > Lophiomys > Lophiomys imhausi. The sequence continues at coordinate 5,352,738 of CAJQZJ010033026.1, read as the reverse complement.
TTGTGCATCTTCATTATCACTGTCTTCAGACCAATTCTGATTTAAGGAGAAAAAAAAAAAAACCCTTATTTTTGAGCTGTAACAATCAGAGGAACTTAGGCTTAAAAACGAAGAACATTTCTAAAGAGAAGCAAAAGCCAAATAAAACCTTCTTTATCTCTTAAAAGTTTCCGCAGTTGGAGCCGGGTGTGGTGGTGCACGCCTTTAATCCCAGCACTCGGGAGGCAGAGGCAGGTGGATGTCTGTGAGTTCGAGGCCAGCCTGGTCTACAAAGTGAGCCCAGGACAGCCAGAAATACAGAGAAAGACTGTCTCAAAAAACCAAAAAAAAAAAAAGTTTCCACAGTTGGAACAAAATGACTTGAGGTGATAAAACTCTCAAGACTGAGGCCGTTAGCCTATGACACATGCATGCATTTGAGCAGTGTAGATAAAGGAGACCTGGAGAGGGTAATGACAGGCAATGAAGGACAGAGTGTGAGCACGTCTCTACCAGTCAGGAAGAGGTATAGGAAGCTAACTTTTTTCTAGTTTCAATTCCGCTAGTTTTCTTTTTCTGTGCTGAGTATGTGAACTCAACTTTCTATGAATGGAAGTAGCAAGAACCATTTCTGAATTCCAAAAGAATTCAACATGTGTTATTGCTTGGAAGCAGTGACTATGAGAATAAGGCTTGCTTTTTCATTTCCTTGACTAACAGTACAATAGGAACTGAATGTAATTAATCACTTAGAACATTAAATGCACCCACCTATTTAAAAGGAAATTGTTTTGAGGGAGGGGTATCGTAACCTGAAAAATTTCCCTCTTTCTTTCAACACCAAATGATTGTAATATAGTATTATTTTATATGTAAATTGTGTTGACATAAATTGATTTAGCCCAGAATGTTATAAATCTTCCACAATTCACATCTTTAAAAAGCGAATTTCTTTACATTTTATTTAGAGAGGGTGAATATGTGCATACACACGAGTGAACATGCTCACGCAGGGATCACATGTGCAGGTCAGAGGACAACTTTGCAGATTCTTCTCACCATCCAACTCAGATGTTTGGGTTTGGCAGTGAGAACTCTTACCCATGGAGCCAGACTTCAATAGCTTAGTGAAGACAGTTCCTGCTTAAATATTATGTTTTATGGCAGAAGAACACACTAAGATGATCGCTGCCATGTGGGCAAGTACTTACATTTGCATCAGTAAAAACAACAGCCACTTACCGGTGTATCAATATTTGGGCCAAGGAAAACTTCTTCCCCTTCCATCAAGTATTTTCCCCAGTCAAAATCATCTTTCTTTTCTAAAATGTAACAAAGGAACCTCATCGGCTTTATCATAAATATCTAGGCGAAAAAAGAAAAAAAAAACAAAAAACCCCAGAACAAAACAAACAACAAACAAAAAAACTAAAATCCATAAAACTAGAAGAGAAGAAACCCACATAAAATTCAAAATACATCCAAGGAACTACTTTTAAAATATTGAGACACTTGGAACTGGGGAGGTAGCTGATTGTCTGCCTAACAGGCATGGAGCCATAGCATGGCTCTTCACTACTGCATAAGATGGGCAGAGCAGCATATCCCTGTAATCCTTGACCTTAAGGAAGTTAAAGGTCATCCTCACATACACAGTGAGTTTGAAGCCAGCCTGGGGTACATGAAACCTTATCTTAAAAAGAGAGAGTAATGCTTAATAAATCTGAATTGTAATAATATGTGTTTTATCATTTGAATTATTTTGCACTCCAAAGTTTTCTCTTCATATAATAAAACAAGTCTAACTTAAAAAGCTAGAGCTTATATTTTACATGAAAATTTGCATCCATCTAAAGCAACAGAAATAATTTGATTTCCTGATTTTACACACTTTCGTTTTTTAAGACAGGGTTTCTCTGTGTAGCCATGGCTGTGACTTTACAGTTTTTAATAAAAATTCCAATGATTAACAGGCAATAAAATAAATTTGTATCTGATAACCTACCCACTTCTTTATCTCTTGGTGTTTCCACATAATTGCTGTTTGAAGGAGAATCAGACAGACACAGAAGCAGTGACAGTATAGAATAATGTGCATCTGTCTTTAAAACAAAGTGAAGAGAGTGAGTCAGTCTGAGGTTGGTAAGTGCTTCTCAACCTAGATTGAGCAATGGCAGAATGGCACAAGAGTTGTTTACACACTTACTTTGCTTGTTTTAGAAAACATAAGTTATCATACAATAAATTCTCATCTCTAAAAACTTCTTTTATAATTCAAATGTTTACATAGGAATCTAAGTCACATGATGTTTGGTTCTGTATTTCAAACAAGCACAAGCCATTTGAATGGGTTAAAGTTTTTATTCAAAGAGGAATTGTAATGTAATTTTTTACAACATGACAACATGGCTAAAAGTAAGCTTATTCTCCAGTGGCAATATGCATTCTGAAGATTAAACATATCTAATAATTTTTTTTTAAAGATTTATTTATTATGTATACAGTGTTCTGTCTGCAGGTATATTTGCAGGCCAGAAGAGAGCACCAGATTTCATTATGGATGGTTGTGAGCCACCATGTGGTTGCTGGGAATTGAACTCAGGACCTCTGGAAGAGCAGCCAGTGCTCTTAACCGCTGAGCCATCTCTCCAGCCCCATATCTAATAATTTGACATAGTGTACTATATCTTATTTAACCAATCTTATCAATAACTTAGATTTCTCCCAATCTTTACTATCATAAACAATGTTCTTTCATAATTATGCATTTACTTGTCTAACAAACTCCTAAAAACAAAGCCAAAGAATATTTGTACTTAAAATTTTAAGGATCAATACCAAATAACCTCTATAAAAGTCACATTTAAATTCAGCACAAACATATATAGTTGCACAGAGTGTAAATGTACCTGTTTCCTACACTCAGACAAGTGAAAGATGGTCTTGGTCTTTGTTTTTGTTAACATTTATTTCTTCAAGTTACATCTAAATCATAGTCCCCTCTCTTCTCCCCCTCCCAGTCTCACCCTCCTATCTGCTTTTTAATTTAAGGTGTATCCTTTTCCCCCAGCAGCTCCCCCTTTTAGTCCAATACAAAGCTCTTTTTCTTATAACAATAAATATAATACAAAACAATATGAATACTTAGGCCATAATTATGAAAATTTTAAGGTATAATATATATTCCCAATATCCAGTCCAAACATATTTGGCAACTGATATTAATATTCTATTATCTATCTATCTCCATTGGTTTAAAGTTCTATACCTAACTCAGTTTGCATCCTTGCAAACTTGCATTACCAATTTAAAAACATCTTCTTAGACCTAGAACATCTTTTTAATTCCTAAACAACTTAAAATTTAACTGTGAGACTGTAACTACCTAGTCTTCAACCACATCAGAGACCTGAGAAGATAAATATATCTGAATAAACAGGAAGTGCAGAGCCAGCAGCTTCCAAAACTAAGAAATGACAGACAACTGGCTGCCTGGACAGTCCCCAATTTCTCTCTATAACATTGGAGCATCTATCTTCAGCCTCTTGGTCCAGTATCTCTGACAGACATTAATTGTGAGGCAGGAATTATGAAGGACTTTCCCACCCTGTCTTGGCAGAGCTAGGCTGTCAACTTACCTCCTTCCAGGTTTTGTCCTTTTGGGACAGCAGTCTGTCTACAGTTGAAATAAGGGATTTTCTTGACTAGTAACAGGCTGGCCACTAATGCAACCATCTCCAAATGGCAATTCTTCAATGCTCATCCTCTACTTGGAGTAGAATGGGGGTGCTGTCAGGAGCTGACATGTCTCAATACCAAAAAATCTTAAGTTAAGAAAACATCTTTGGCCGGGCGTGGTGGTGCACGCCTTTAATCCCAGAACTTGGGAGGCAGAGGCAGGCGGATCACTGTGAGTTCGAGGCCAGCCTGGTCTACAAAGTGAGTCCAGGACAGCCAAAAGCTGTTACACAGAGAAACCCTGTCTCGAAAAACCAAAAAAACAAAGAAAACATCTTTGAATGCTATATTCTACAGATCTCTTGAGGTTTTTGAAGACCACCTACCTATCTCCATATATTTGGATAAGCAAATGTTGCTTGTCTCTTAGCAACTTGATTTGTGATTAACTTAGAAAACATCTGTGATAAACTACTGTAGTACCTAACAAAATGACATGTCTGAATGACTATTAGTTTGCATTTCTTTCTTTCTTTTTTTTCTTTTTTAAGACAGGGTTTTTCTCTGTGTAGGCCTGGCTGTCCTGGACTCACTTTGTAGACTAGGCTGTCCTTGAACTCAAAGAGATCCACCTGCCTCTGCCTCCCGAGTGCTAGGATTAAAGGTGTGTACCACCACGCCCAGCAATTACAGACAGCTGTGAACTGCCATGTGGGTGCTGGGATTTGAACCAGGGTCCTTTGCTAGAACAGCCAGTGCTCTTAACCGCTGAGCCATCTCTCCAGCCTCTAGTTTGCATTTCTTAATTATCCTAAACAGTTTGTGACAGTTGCTCTCAAAAGGTCAAAACTTCATATTGCATTTTAAAGCATTACCTAGGTACAATACCTTAAAAAGGGTTAACCTTAATTTTGTATCAATATAAAGATCAATACTGATGTAGCCAAATATAATCGTAATTTTGTATCAATATACAAAGGTATAAAAGCATATTCAATAATCTATCCCTTTTTATCATTCCTATATTATGTCTATATCCCATTTTTAAATGTCTTTTCCCCCCTACATAGGCAAGAAAAAGGAAAAAAGAGGAATCCCTGAGTCTAACCTCCAAAACCTATTTAACAAGACCATTTAACAACTTGTAACCAATTCTCCCTAAATAAAAACAAACATCTATAACCCATCAAATGACCAAACCTCAGGGGTTGGGGGAAGAATCACTCACCTCTCCTTCTGGGTATGAGACATAGCTCTCTTAAAATTACTTCCTGCTGATCTGGGATGTAGGAAACCTGTTTGGGGGCCTTGGTCTTTGTTTTTAAACATTTATTTTTTATTTTATGTGTATATATATTTAGCTTCCATGTATGTATATGCAACAATTGCATGCAGTGCTCTCATATACCAGAAGAGGGTGCTGGATCCCCTGGAACTGAACTTACAGGCATTTATGTGTGGTCCTGGGAACTGAACCCAGGTCCTCTGGATAAGCAGCTGTTGTTCTTAACTGCTGAGCTATTTTTCCAGTCTGTTGTTTATCTTATGGAGGGGACTAGCATAATTTTTTTTAAATAAACTTAAAAGTCTTTTGATTTTCCTTTACTAGAAACCATGCTGCCAAAACTTTTCAAGTCTCAATACATCTTTGTTAATGATTCTTAGAAATCAATCCAATTTAATGAAAAATAATATTTTTGCAAGGTTAGCCTTTCCATGACCTAAATTTCCTAGTCTTTCTCCTTGTTCACAGCACTGATGTCTAAACTGCAATGCTAACTATGTAGGAAAGAGATAACATTGGAGATCCAATAGCTAACGCTTTGAACACATCCAAGGGCTTGTGTTCATGAATGGTGTGCAGCCAACTTCTAGTTAACAGTTCTTAGAATGTTTCAACTGTTCAAAAATAGGTAAGCTCATGTCTGTTTTTCTCTGTATGGTTTTTGTGAACAAACTATGGGCTTTCCTTTAGGAAATCTGAAATGTCAGTAAATGCAGCCAGTTATACAGCCACTAGGTGCCCTTATGGCCAGTGCCCTGCCAATTCTAGAGTCCTAAGGTCATGTGTGTAGGTAGCCAACACTGGACACTGGACACAGCATGTAAGAAAAGACTGAGAAAGCAAGGTGGCATGCAGGTAATGGTGCTGCAGAGAAAAGGAAATGATACAGGCCAGAAACTTGAACTTGCATAAAATACAGAACAACAAACAGGAAAAATAAAGGCAAAAGACATTCTGGTATTTTTCATATACATTGTTGATTCAGTAATAAGGCCATTTTCAAAATCATAACGGCAGCAATATATTGAGTGAACAGAATGACAGTGATGCAGCACTAAGGATGAAGTATTAGAAATCTTGTTAGCAAGCACTCAGACTACTCATCAAAGTAACAATCACCTGAAAACAGACACAAGCTAGACACAGTTATCAGGAAGACAGTGAGAGACTTCTACAATACTCGGAAATTAAGCAATATCATTCCAAAAAACAAGTGGATAAAATTTGAAATTTAAACAAATAAAATGGGATGAACTGCAACTCAACAAATTTATGTGTTATAGTAAAACCAAGTGATTAGATGAAAATTGTGCTACTAAGCACTAACTTAAGTTAGAAAAATAAGAACGCCTTAAGATCATTAAGCTTTCACAAAGAAAACTAAGAGAAAAAAGAAATTAAATCTAAAGAAAGAAAAAATACTTAGAATAGCAATCAATAAAGAAAATTAATAAAACCAAACTGTGCTCTTTAAAAAGATTGGCAATAAACGTCTAAGCACACTAATTACAAGAAAAGAGACACAAAGCTTAGAAATGAAAGAAGAGTCCTGAGCACTGATCTCATAGATACCTCAAATGATAAAAGAATTTTATGATAATTCAAAACATTACATCCACAAAATTACTTACTGGGATCAATTTCTTTAAAAACACAATATATCAAAATCACATATGGAATAATAGATCTGTGTGTTTGTGCTTTGTTTTAGGCAAGGTCTTGGTATGTAGATGGCCTTGAACCTGCAACCCTCCTGTTCTCTCTTCCCTTACACTAGGACAACAGGTGGAAGACTGGAAGCTAACATCCACAAATGAGAAAAAACATGTGATCTTCTCCTTTCTGGGTCTTGGTGATCTCACCCAGAATGACTGTTTCCAGCTCTACTTACTTGTGAATTTCTTAATTTCATTTTTCTTAGGGCTGAATATTATTTCATTGTATTAACACACTACACTTGCATTATCCATTCATCAGCTGTTTACATTTCCTGGGTCTTGTGAGAGTAACAATGAACACGGATGAATAGGAACCTCAATAGTAGGACACAAAGTCCCTTGGGCATGTGCCCAATAGTGGTATAGCTAGATCATGTAGATTTATTTGTTGTTTTTGAGGCAGAAACTGTTCTTTGGCCACAACAAAGCAGCTGAACTCACAGTGGTTTAACAGCATCCACAAACCCTGTGCAAACTCCAGTCAGACCAAATCTCAGCAAGGAGAGGGTAGGTCCCATCCCCTAGCCAAAGGGCTAGTGGCAACTGACAGCTGCTGGGAGAGGGAGTCAGTTTTTTTTTTTAGAGTACTGCCACTGGTAGGTGGACCATGTTCCAGTAGAAGGCCACATATCCACGACCATACAGGCAGCACAAATTAAGACTTGATGGATTAAAAAGAAAAGGATACAAAATTGGCTGGGTAGGGAAGTAGGGATGGATTTGGAAGGAGTTGGGGTGGCGGTGAAGATGGTAAAAATTCATTGTATGAAATTCTCAAAAAGACTTAATAAACACCACCACCACCACCACCACCAACAATAACATAGACAAAGGTGCACATCCACAAATCCTCATTCTAGCACACAACAAATGATATAATCTCAATTCAATTTTCACCAACCAAGAGTCATTTAACACTTTTAGAAGTACGTCATTTTGCACTTTGGTCCTTGTGAGGGAACCTTACAGAGTGCACTTACTCAAACTGAAGGTATATCTATCCTAGCACACACGTGGTTGGCCTCCACTCTGCTGAATCGCCTCCATCCTCTTCCTGACTGTAATCTAATATTAGGTAATGGTAATAAACCCTAACAATGAAGATACCAGATTGAGAAGATACTAGTTCTGAGAATTCTTTTTTTTTTTTCGAGACAGGGTTTCTCTGTGTATCAGAGTCCTGGCTGTCCTGGACTCACTTTGTAGACTAGGTTGGCCTTGAACTCAGAGATATGCCTATTTCTGCCTCCTGAGTGTTGGGATTAAAGGCTTTTGTCACCGTGCCGGCTCTGAGAATTCTTGTAGCAAATCATTATACCTAAGGGTGGCCTTGGGGCCTCTGACATATTATCTAAGTACATTTGGGATTCAGAAAACAGTTGTTATTTGAGAAATTTAAGGTAACCAGATAGTGCTATAATTTATGTCAACTGCTGATTTCTACAACCATAGTAAATTCCAAGTGCAATGAGCAAATAAGAGCATGCTGCTTATTTCATAACAAATCTGAGGCAACAGTTAACTCATTCTCAAGGAGGTCCTGCTCCAGCCAGGGGATACTACTAAAATACAGTGTTTATGAAGAGACAACACATTGATAATAATTACACTGTGGTAGTGGCAGTGCACATGTTTAATGTAAGCATTCCGGAGGCAAAGGCAGGTAGATCTCGAGTTCAAGGCCAGCCTGGTCTACAGAATGAATTCCAGGATAGCTAGAGTTACACAGAGAAGACCTGTCTCAGAAAACAAATAACAAACAAACGACAATAATGAGTGAATACAAAATGGAGAGTTCACAACTGAAGGCTCACCTTTATTTTCTCTATGCCGGGGAGTGATGCATTTAGAAACTCCTTAGTTAATCTCTTCCAACTAGCAGCTTTGCTGAGATCAGAATGGATGGTGAATTTTTCATAAATTCTAAAATATTAAAAAAAATTAACTAATTCCAAAATAACTTCACAATACATAGTAATCAGTAATGAATACATACAGATATATAGAGAATCAACATACCCTTCTATTGTTTTCTCTATTTTGTGACTGTTGACATCCAAGAAACGATGAAATCTAGTGAAGATAGAACACAGTTTTTAATGCCAATACTGCCATTTAGCTACGTATACTGTGTCATAGCTCTCCACATTCTGCATAGGTCCGACACTTCTTACAACCCCATCTCTGGCTCCTCTGTCTTTTTTTTTTTTTTTAAGATTTATTTATTATATCTACAGTGTCTGCAGGTATACCTGCAGGTCAGAAGAGGGCACTAGATTTCATTGTGGATGGTTGTAAGCCACCATGTGGTTGCTGGGATTTGAACTCAGGACCTCTAGAAGAGCAGCCAGTGCTCTTAACCTCTGAGCCATCTCTCCAGTCCTCCTTTGTCTTTTTATAGGTCTCATATATAACATATTTTCCTAGGGTTTTTGGTAGATCTTTCTCTTGCAATGTGGCTCAGAACTCACCATGAGGCTAAGGATATCCTTAAACTCACTGCAATCCTCCTGCTTAAGCCATGAAAGTGCTGCAATTACAGGCATGTATCATCATGATTAGATTTTCTTTTCTTTTTAGTGTAAGAGAAACCCTGAAGGTCTTAACTCTAAGTAATTTTGCTAAATGTACAAAATGAAATACAAAGAAAAGGAAGCATATTCAAGTGCAATTACCAATGTTTAAAAAGCTTTGGTAAGGGTCTGGAGAGATGGTTCAGTGGTTAAAAGCTCGTGCCATTGTTGTAGGGGACCCAGGTTTTAGTCCCAGCACCCACATTGATTACAACTCCAGTTCCAGGGGATCAGCTATACCTTTGGGCACCAGGCACACACAAGGTACACCTGTGTACATAAAGGCAAATCACTCATATATATACAAACAACAAAACCTAAAATTTAGTAGTGGGACCAAAGGCTATGGTTAATATAATAACAAACATTTGGAAATAACTTGAAGCAACTGTAATACAATGTGAAAGCCACATGTTTTCTACTGGTGACAAAATCATAGATATGCTTTTATTACCGTAGTTATACAATGCAACATCTTATGTCTCTCCCAACTCTAAAGTGATTATCATCTGCCTCCTGCCACTAGAAATATTACTAGAAAAATGACTTGGGTTTCAAGTAGTTTATTTGAATCGTTGCTCTTTTTCTAGATTATAATTGGGAATTGCACTTGTTATTTTGGACACTTGGCATGCTTTCCATGAACCTGAGAGGTCTGTATTCTCACAAACTAGCCAGATACTCATGTCTGTGCTTTTAATCAGGATCATAGGCTTTGACATACTGCTCAAGGTGGTTTTTACTAGGCATGCTATGTGTTGCTCGTAGAACTTGAGTTTGTTTTATGCAAAAGGAAGGCACAGAATCAGGGAAATTTGCATGTGGCCTGAGCAAGAAGAGAGGAGTTGGTGAGACTAATATTTTAACAAGACGTGATCATAATTTCGCTCTAAAACTTCACTTTCTCGGCCACTAAAAAAAAAAAAAAATTGACTTTTGATGTGCAAAATACTGCGTTAAGGATAGCAGAGTCAACAGCTCTCTAGGAGTGCGCCGCTGCTACGGTGAACCCTACGCTCAACGACTTACAATTCCGTTTTAACTGCATGTTTCACGCAAGGGCACTTAGGGGAAACCAAGGCACAGCAGCAGCCGGAGGTTTCCAGGAGGCCGCACTCCCACCCCGGACCCGCCCGCCCGGCTTTAGCTCGCAGCCGCGATCCCACACCTGAAGTTGGACCAGGCGAAGTTCAAGGCCAGTTGGAAGTTGAGATCCGCCTCGTCCTGCAGGCCAGTAACCCGCCGGACCAGCTCACACACATCATGGTCCAGTTGTTTGTCCATCCGGCTCCCAGACGGCCGGGCCATAGCCACGACCTACCTACCTATCAGGAGTCTCCGCTAAGTGGCGGCTGTTCTCGCGAGAGTTCCGACCCGCGGCGTATTCGCGAAGTGGAGACTATTGCCGCGAGAGTTCGGGCAGCCTTGGTGCTGAGCTTACCGAGTACGAGTACCGGCTTGCTGCGTCTTTTGTTGCACTGGCCGGGTGCAGCTTGTCCTGGTGGCGGGAGTGCGCTCTTTCTGCTTGCACGTCTGCAAAATCTAGGAGTCTTTAGAGAGTTAGCCATTATTTATTATTGACCATCCTTAATAAGGGACTCTGGGTAGCCTTGATTAATGTTTTAAATTGTGTTGCGTTTTGAGGAACACCATGACTTATTTGTTAACGGTCCGGGCTTCAGTTTTTCCTCCAGATGGTCTAAATTGGGCTTTCAGTGCTACTCATCCAAGTACATGGTTCTGATTAGACCAGGAACACATGGTTAAAGCAGGTATAGAGTCCCATTTATTACAGTGGTTCTCAACCTTTTTTCTAATTAATTAATTAATTATATATTATATAGTATTTTATATATATATATATATATATATATATATATATATATATAGTATTGTGTCTGCATGTATGCTTGCAGGCCAGAAGAGGGCACCAGATCTAATTATAGATGGTTATGAGCCACCGTGTGGTTGCTGGGAATTGAACTCAGGACCTCTGGAAGAACAGTCAGTTCTCTTAACCTCTGCTGAGCCATCTTTCCAGCCCAGGTTCTCAACCTTGTTAATTTGACCCTTAGATACATGTTGTGGTGACTTCCAACCATAAAATTATTTCCTTGCTATTTCCAACTATAATTTTTGTCAGTGTTGTGAATCGTAATGTAAATAATCAGATGTGCAGGATACCTGATTTGGGACCCTTGTGGGGCTCATGACCCACAGGTTGAGAACTACTGGTTTATTAAGACAGATAAAGAGGGAATGTGAGAAGCCGGGCAGTGGTGGCGCACGCCTTTAATCCCAGCACTTGGGAGGCAGAGGCAGGCGGATCTTTGCGAGTTCGAGGCCAGCCTGGTCTACAAAGTGAGTCCAGGACAGCCAGGGCTACACAGAGAAACCCTGTCTCGAAAAACCAAAAAAAAAAAAAAAAAAAAAAAAAAAAGAGGGAATGTGAGGACAGGTTCTGGCAGAGACATCTGTTACCCACTTGATGGCCAGGGTTGTTTCTCCCTTGATGCTCCATGTGCACCCAGAACTTTGTGTTCAGTGGACCTTCCCTGGTGAGGAGGACTGGTCCCTGAGACAGTACACTGTGCTCTCCTGCCAGAACCCTCAAACAAGTTCTCAAAAAAGGGAAAGTGTGGGAGAGGGGTCAGGGTATGGAGGAAGGATGGGGCTGCAATCTGGTCTGATTTGTTATTTATACAAACCCCTTCTCAGTCCATTTCAGAAGCCTCGTGAACTTATATTTATTCTGTAGCCTACACACACACATACAAATACACACACTCATAGAGACAGAAATAGAGACTTGGATATATTTATTATGTGCTGGGTGATATATAAGAGTTGATACTGGTAATTAAAGTTTGAATAAAGAACTTTTATTCAGCTAGGCCAAGCTACCAAGGTAGGTAGATTTTATGACAAATTGCTATCAGTAAAGACAGTAAACCTTTTGATTTTATTGTTATTCAAATAAATTCTGACATTGTGGAAAAACACACTGCATGTGTTCTCATGTCACAGTCTTCTTTGCAACCAGCTTGAGAACTCTCCATTTGTTGTGTGAAGCTCAGATGGGAAAGCTTGTAGTCTCCTTGATGACTGGCTTTCTTCCTTCCTTCCTTCCTTTCTTGTAATGGAAGGATTATTTATTACAGCAAAGTTATCCACAAATGCAATTTTCCATGCACATATTATCTCATATGTTTCACAGAATCAAAATGTAATCAAATAGTATGGATGACATAAATTCATGTGCCCACAATGAATAGCCCATCATATATATATATTCTTCACATTTAATAAACATTACTTTAAAAATAATACACTTCATTCTTTTTTCTTTCTTTCCTTTTTTTTTTGAGACAGAGTTTCTCTGTGTGTATTCCCAGCTGTCTTGGACTTGCTTTGTAGACTAGGCTGGCCTCAAACTCACAGAGATCCTCCTGCCTCTGCCTCTCGATTTCTGGGATTAAAGGACTGCACCACTACTGGCTTAAACCTCTTTGTTTTTTTTTTTTTAGCTTCTTTTAAAATTTTTATTGATTTATTTATTTTACCTTCCAATTGTCATCCCCCTCCCTCCTCCCAGTCCCCCCTCTAACCCACCTCCCCCATAATGTCCCCCCAACCCAGTATCAACACACTCAAAAGACCCCCACAGCCAATTAACTGAGACACAAGGGGCTCATAGAGACTTAACCACCAACCAAAGAGCTTTCATGAACTGGTCCTAGGCCCACTACACATATCAAGCTGATGGGTTACTTGGTCCTCAAGTGGATCCTCTAACAATTGGAGCGAGGATGATCTCTGACTTGAACTCCCTCTAGATCCCATTTTTCCAGCAGAGCTGCCTTGTCCTGCCTCAGAGGAAGAGGAAGCATTTAGTTCTGATGTGATTTGATGTGCCAACTGGGTCTATTTGTATGTTCATTTTGGTGCTGCAGTCTCCAGTCCCTATTCTCTTGTCATATCTTCATCCCAGCTTTTGGTGCTTAAAAGGGTGGATCCTTGCTTAGGAGGGACCATAAGACTATTTATTTTATCTTTTGGTTGAGTAGGCTTTGGATTTTCTATAGGAGTTGACTAGAATCAGCATGTTAGGGAGTTTGGTTTGAAACTGTCATATGTGTCCAAAAAGACACAATTTTTGCAAGATTATAATACAAGATTTAAGCTAGAGACACAGGCTCTGTTGCACCATCACCTCCAGGGTGTAACTCTCTTTGGCTTTGTACCTAACCTCCACCCTCTTCACCTCGCAGAGCAGCAGTAGCAACAACAGCATGTCCAGTTGAAGTTGTAAGGCCACTGAATTCAGAATCTATTTCTCTGGGGGCTTCTCTGAGATGCAAGGCCTGGAAGAAACCCCACTATAAGCAGGGGTGAGGTCAGGACAGTGGTTTCCTCAGGAGGAAGGTTTTCAGACCCCACCACTGTCAGAGCTGTTCATCCTTGAAGATCAGCCATCCACCACCACCCAGGTCCACTCCTGGGGATCCTAAGACCAACATGCCTCATAAATGGCTAGCACCTTCCCTCCCTTCCTCACTCTTATTGTCATCATTGGGTGACATTTTCTGAAAAATAACCACATCCAGGAACATTCCTTGAGACTGTGTGTGTTGGAGAGGGTTGGGGAGGTGGCAAATAGTGGGGTAGAGGCAAGTACTGGAGTGGAGTGCCTGGAGTTTTCTGAGCCCTCAGCACAGGAAGACCAAGAATCTGTAGATAGGATGGTAGAAAGTACAGGAACAGAAACAGACATCTCTGGTGTTTTGTTATTAGGGGACCTGGAGTGGAGACTTCCAGGCTGGGAATGTCCCTTGCTGGCAGCTAACAGAGCTAGCAGCTAACTCCTGCTGCTGTGGGGAGTAGTATTCTCCAATTGTGTAGGAGATGACTATAGACTGCTGAGAATGAGTCAGCAGCCTTAGGGCTACTTCAGTAGATTTTTTTGAAAATTCTTCCTGTTGTTCAAGATTCTCTCAACTTTCTTGTTTTTTTTTTTTCCTACCAAAGTAATTAGATTTAGTTTCTCAATTTGTAGCTGTCTCTGAATCTGTATGTCGGAAATCTTTCATTGAAATTTTGTCTACAATTGCTGTGAATTTATAGATTTTTGGATAATTTTTGAATAATTTTTAGATAATTGGTGTCTTGATTATATTATGTCTTTCAGATCATGAACATGTTATACACATGTATTATATTACAATAGAATACATATTGGTTTTCTTGGATTCCTTCATTTCATCAATTCTGCTAAGGTGCATAAGGCTGGTTTTTCATCCTTCAAAAATTTTCTCCCCTTTAGATCTTGGAATACTCAGTCTTAAGTGGAATGTCTTCATCAAACCCCTCTTCTCAGGGATCTATGCAGAAGAGGTAGAAAGATTGTAAGAGCCACAGGGGATGGATAACATCAAAGAAACAAGGCCTTCTAACACAAGTAGGACTGACACACATATGTAGCTGAGAGAGGCAAGTAGATACAACCCTAACTGAGAAGTTATCTCCAATTGAAAACCACTCATAAAGGAGAAAATCTTTTTCTCCAATGGAGTTTCATTGGGTATATAAGCCACACTTAAGGGCAGACCCCATGATCAACAGTAGATAGCCAAACTCAAAACGAACTCTGATATTTTGGTTTTTTTTTGTTTGTTTTTTGTCTCATGTTGTTTTGTTTAGGCATTTTTTACCTTTACTGGTCTTTTACTTGTATGTTATTGTTTCTGATTTTATGTTTTTTTTTTTTGCTGTTGTTGTTTCTGTGTGTGTGTGTGTGTGTGTGTGTGTGTGTGTTTCTCATACCATTTCTTTTTAAAATTTTGGTTTGTTTGTTTTATTTGCCTGATTTTTTTCTAAAGAGAAAGAGAAACAAGATGTGAAGTTGGATGGGTGGGGAGAATCTGGGAGGAGATGAGGGAGGGGAAACCATGATTGGAATATATTATATGAAAATTTTTTCAATAAAAGGTTTTCTGATTTTAAGAGTAAATGGATTCACATAAAATTGTCTATATTTTCCCCAAATAATCCTCGCTATTTTGGAGGGCCATAGTGAAATCTTTTCCTTGCTATTTTCACTCTCTATTCTCATCTTCATCGGAAAATACATGGTTGGGGTCTGGGGAGATGGATGAGGGAGGAGAACGCCTGTTGCAAGAAAATGAAGACCTGCGCTCAGATCGCCACACTCACATTAGACATAAACACGGGGTGTGGTGCCATCCACTTGTCACCTAACACTTGGTTCTGGGTGTGGGATGTGGAAATAGGCAGATAGCCAGAGTCTGATGGCCTCCCAATGTTGGAGGAAGCTGATTTCAATGCTGAGATCTGGTTACCTCCCCTTCTGGGGCATTTTCTTGATTGGTTAATAAAAATCACCAATGGCCAATTAGCAGGGCAGAAAGAGTATAGGAAGGTGGGACTTCCTGAGATGGAAACAGGAACCCCGTGTTTTACACAGAGTAATCTCTTTCCGCCAGGAGACACAAAAGCAGACAGACATGTTTGAGAGCTTGGGAAGGTAACAACAGGCTACATGGGTGTTTGGGATTAGGTGGTCCAGGTTAATTTAGATTAGCTAGTTGAGAGTCTGCCCAGCTAAGGACTAAGTATTGAAACATTAAAAGGTCTTGGTGTATTTAATTATTGGGGAAAGGACTGCAGCAGCCTACAGGCTGCCAGTCAAAGCAATCTAGGACTACAGGCCTTCCTCCAAGCCCTGGCAATTATCCCTCCAGGACAATTCTGCTGGTCTAATATGACAGTTTATTTTATTAATAAATATCTAGCAGTTGTCCTGCCAAGGTGCCCCCTCCAAGCTGTCCCACCAGGCCTATAGGCTTCTAAGGCAAGTCAGACCTGCCAATCTCCCACCAGGCTGCCGGGTGCTCTGTCGGCCTAATATAACAACTTATCATTATCAATGAAGATATTAGTTAACAGTTTAAGTTGCAGGTGGTGAGGGCCACCCTTGATCCAGGGCTTTTTCCCCAGGACAAGTCAGGCTGCTAGTTAAGATGGGCCAGGCCTGCTGGCCTCCTGCCAGCCCGCTAGCTGCTCCGCTGACCTAATCTTATAATTTATACTTATTCATAAATACAATTGATAACTAAGTTGCAATTTCACTCCCAGTCTAGCCAAAATGGGGCAGGTGGGTCTCTAGGTTCCATGAGACTCTTTCTCAAAAGCATAATGTGAAAGGTATCTGATGTCTACCTCTGGTGTCCAAATGCACAGGTGAGCATTTGGATATGCATATATATATATATATATATATATACATATCCTTTCATGTCCTTCGGTCATCACTCAATTTGTTGTATTGACAATTAGAAGTATTACTATCCCACAGTAAAGTCATTGTCACCAATATGATTTCCCTCCAATGGTTACATGAATAATCAGGTAACAATTTGTCTTACTCAGGTTGAATGTCTTTAATCCAGGAGCTTAAAAATCTTAAATGCTTTAAAACCTAGAACTTATTGAGAAATTTCAGGTTTTGGATTTCTAGATTAGATGTGCTACCATACCTGGCTTATGTTTTTAATTCTATGTTTATGAGTGTTTTGCCTACATATATGCCTATATACCATGTGTGTGCCTGGTGCCCTTAGAGATCAGAAGACGGCATCAGATTCCCCTGGAACTGGACTTGTGGATGGCTGTGTACCACTGTGTGGGTACTAGGAACCAATCCTGGGACCTCTGCAAGAGCAGAAAATGTCTTAACCTCTGGGCCATTTTTCCACCTCCTAAAGATTTATTATTATTTTTCATTCATGTGTATGCATGTATTTGTGTCATTGAATGTCATGTGTGTTGGGGGTTGCCATTATAGGCCAGAGGAGAATATCAGATCCTTTTGGAGCTGGAGTTATAGGCAGCTGAGAGCCACTCAACATGGGTGCTGGGCATTGAACTCAGGTTCTTTAGAGGAACAGCAAGTACACTTAACTGTTCAGCTTTCTCTCTAGTCTTGACCCTGTGATGTCTAAATGTGGCCATCATCCAAGTCCCAAACAGGGTGGGTAAACTAGGGTGGGTCTGATTGTGGGAAAAAAAATAGGAGTTTTAAAATTGTGATTAAAGGACTAGGTATGGTGACGGATACCTTTAATCCCAGCACTCAGGAGGCAGAGGCAGACAGATCTCTGTGAGTTCAAGGCCAACCTGATCTACATGATGAGTTCCAAGACAACCAGGACAATGTAGAGAGACCCTGTCTCTCTACAAACCAAAATAAGTGAGTAAATACTAGTTCACCAGAAGTACAAAGATGGAGTCCTGTGTTAAATAACAACATGGGGAAGGACCTGAGCCAAATCTAGATGTTGTCACAATCTTAAAGCAAACAGATCTGGGGCAGCTCAGCTGACACAGTGCTTGGATAGCCTGCACAAGGCCCCGGGTTCAATCCCCACCACCACATAAACTGGGTATAGTAACTCACAGCTATAATTCACATGGGAGGTCTAGGCAAGGGGAGTTGAATGTGAGTTCAAGGACAACTTCGTACACATGAGATCCTCTCTCAATAATAATTAAATAAAAATTGCTGTTATTCGGGGGAAATGAACAGCATGAAAACAAGGAGGGGAAGTATTTGCAAATTAATAGAGTAAATATGCATATTAAGTAGACTGTGGACATTGGTTGGATCTTGATATGATAAATTAATTTACATGATATAGCAACAAATCATTACTAGTTTAGGTTATATTAACTGTATTTATGGCTATGTAAAGAAGGTATCATCTTTTAGAGGTATTAAAGTACCTATGGATAATATATCTGGATTTTTGCCTGCAAATGTCCTAGCAGTGAAATAAACAGAACAGTGCATGTCTAGGCAATTCTTCAAAGAAATGTGTCATCCTATTTAAACATCCCATTAAAAACAAAATTAGAATCCATGATGTATAAGCAAAAGACCTGTAAGAAAAAAAAAAAAGCCGAGACAAAGCATTATGAGAACAAAGAGACCTTCAAAAATACCACTGAGTTTGTTTGTTTTGTGTTGACCATCCACTGGTGGGTTTGTATACTCAGTGAGACTCAGTTGGAGAAAACTAATGTTTTCCTTTGTGAGTGATTATCAATTAGAAAGAGCTTCTGGGTTAGGGATGGGGTTTATGTCCACTTCCTCTCTCAGTGCTGGAACTCCATCTGGGTTAGATCTGAGCATATATTTTAAATTTAAAAGTATGTTAAAAAGAACAGCAAGCCGGGCGTGGTGGCGCACGCCTTTAATCCCAGTACTCGGGAGGCAGAGGTAGGTGGATCTCTGTGAGTTCGAGGCCAACCTGGTCTACAAAGAGAGTCCAGGACAGCTAGGGCTGTTACACAGAGAAACCCTTTCTCAAAAAAACCAAAACCAAACCAAACCAAAAAAAGAAAAAAAAAAAAAAGGACCTTCTAGATTCCTTATCTGTGACTCTGCCAGTCACTTTCTGTGAGTGAACTCATACCATACTTGTTCCACTTGAGTGCTGTCTTCATTTATCAATATAGTCGAGGTCTCTGCTTGTCCAGGTACATGATGTCCATTGTTCCATTCATTATGTGTGCCTCAGACATATGTTGCTCTGTAGTGGATATCCATGTTATTCCTTGCTATGAGCTGCGGTGATTAACACCCATGTGACAACAGATCATGGAAGTTCCCTCAAGAGCCTGGACTCAGACTTGAGGATGCACAGTCAGAGATGGAGGCACTGTGTCAGATGCTCATGTGTCTGTGTTTGTTTGCAGTTCCACCGTGGAGCTTTCTGCAGCAGCTGCACCATGTCACATTCTCAGCAGCAGGGCCCCCGAGTTCCAGTTCCTCTGTCCCCTTCAGCACCTGCCACTTCCCATTTTTAGTAGTTATTCTTGAAATGGACATGCAGTGGTATTGGATTGTGGTTTTAAGTTATTGACGTATGTTCCTTTTGAGGGGTCACGTTGACATTTTCATGCATGTGCAAAGTGTGATTTGGTCACATTTACCCCTCTCCTACTCTCTTACACCTCAGCCCCTCTCCATCAGCCCCTTTCTTCAGAATCACCAGTGTCTGTCTTCTACTTTCATGTTCTTGTGTTTGTGGCTAAAGAAACCCCATTTCATGCCAGATGCCCATCTGGCACCCACTGCCCTTTGTCTCTGACTCTAGTCCCTGGAAGATAAGTTCCCAGCAACCCTTATTCAGTGAACTTCACCCTGAAATGTACATCTATGACCATCTACTTGATATACCATGACTAATTGCTTTTTCGGCTTCTGTAACCTGCTTACACAGATAGATACCCAAAGAGTTTTTTGAGTTGCCTTAACCACTTAAGTTAGCAGAACAGACCAGTTTTTGATTGCTTGTGTAGATATTAAAGGCCATCTTGTGGTTTTTGCCTTTAAAAATCCTACCCTCATTCTCCTCATAGCATTCTCAAATTCAGCTCAGAGACTCTTGTCCTGCCATCCTGCTTGCAGTAGCTAATAAATCTTTTAACATTTCATACCTGTACCCCTCAGTCTGGCTTACATCACCTAACATGATGGTGTCCATTCCATCTGCTTTCCTGGGAACAACATAAAGATGCCAATTTTATTTGTGTGTTTATGGTTCTAAGTCTGTCCTGAACTTGCTATGTAGCCATGGATGGCTTTAAGCTTCTGATCCTCCTGCTGCCACCTTCCACATGCTGGGATAACAAGCATGGGTCACTGTCTTAGTTAGGGTTTCTATTGCTGTAGGGAGGCACTGTGACCATAGCAACTCTTACCAAGGAAAGCATTTAATTGAGGCTGGCTTACAGGATCAGAGGTTTAGTCCTTTGTCATCATGACATGCAAGCACACATGGTGTTGGAGAAATAGCTGAGAGTTCTACATAAAGATCCACAGGCAGCAAGGAGAGGGAACCACTGGACCTGGCTTGGGCTTCTGAAAACCTCAAAGCCCACCTCCAGTGGCACACTTCCTCCAACAAGACCACACCTCCTTATCCTTTCAAATAGTGTCACTACCTGGTGAACAGACGTTCAAATCTATGAGCCTATGGAGGCCATTCTCATTCACACCACCACAGCCTCCCTGCTGGTTTTATGTGATGCTGGAGATCAAACCCAGGACTCTGTGCATGTTGCACAAGCACTTTTCCAATTGAGCTGCATTCCCAGCCTCCAGTTTGAGGCTCTGACCTGCATATCAAATGACTAGTTAGTTATGTTGAACATTTTGTCATGTGTGTATTGCCTAGGTATGTGTCTGGCCTTGGAGAGATGTCTGTCAATATCCCTGAAAGGCTTTTTTAAAAAAATAACATTTATTTATTAATTCAAGTTACATCTCGTCTCAGCCTCCTTCCCCTCCCGGTCCCTCCCTCCCATTCTCTACTCCCTCTCCCATCTATCCTTCTCCTCCATTTGGGTGGGACACATATCAGCCTCCCTCAATTCATCAGTCACATGAGGGCTAAGAACTTCCTCTTGCTCTGGGGTCTGACATGGCAGAAATTATTCTTCCTTTATTGGCTTCCCCGCCCAACCTCCCGCCCAAGAATGTGTATCACTGGCTGTCCTGCACTCACTTTGTACAACAGATTAGCCTTTGAACTCACAGAGATACACCTGCTTCTGCCTCCCTAGTGCTGGGATTAAAGGGCTACACCACCATGCCCGGCAATTGCAGACAGCTGTGGGTGCTGGGATTTGAACCTGGGTCCTTGGGAAGAACAACCAGTGCTCTTAACCATTGAGCCTCTCCAGCTCATTCTTCCTTTATTGTGAAGCCACTGCTTTAAAAAGAAAGCAAAATGAGCTATTTCTCCTTGCTTACAAATTTCTTTTATTTTTTAATAATTTATTTTTATTTCTTCAAGTTACATCTCAATCACGTTCCCCTCCCTACTCCCCCCTCCAGTCCCACCCTCCCACCTTCAACCCCCCATTCTCTTCCCCTTTTTTTTAAGTTTAAGGTATATCTTATTTCCCCCAACAGTTCCCCTTTTAAGTCCAACAAATGGTTCTTTCTCTTATAATAATAGATATAATACAAAACAACAGAGGTAATTAGGCCACAGTTATGAGGGTTATATGGCTTAGCATACATTCCCAATGTCCAATACATATGTATTTGGTACCTGACATTAACTTTCTGCTATCTAACCATCTCCATGAGTTTAAAGTTCTATATCTAACTCAACATTCATACTAACTTGCAACACAATTTTAAAAGCATCATCCTAGATCTATAACACTCTCTTGACGCCTAAACAACTCAAAATTTAATTATGAGACTCTAGCTATCTATTCTTCAACCACCTCAGAGACCTGAGAAGGATAAATATATCTGATTTTATAGGAAGTACAGGGCCTGCAGCTTCCAAAACTAAGAAATGACAAACCAGTGTCTGCCTAGACAGTTCCCATTTTCTCTCCATACATTACAGCATCGATCTTCAGTCGTTTGGCCCCGTTTCTCTGACAGACATTGATTGTAGAGCAGGGGTTATGAAGGACTTGCCTACACTGTCTTGGCAGAGCCAGGCTGTCGATTTACCTGCTTCCAAGTTTTGTCCTTTTTGGACAGCATTCTGTCTACAGTTGGAGCAAGGAGGTTTTCCTGCCAAGAGATAGGCTTGCGACTAATTCAATCATCTCCTACTGGAGATTCTTCGATGCTCATCTTCTATTTGGAGTAGAATAGGGGGTGCTGTCAGGAGTTGATATGTCTCAATATCAAAAAAAATCTAAAGTTAAGAAAACATCTTTGAATGCCATATTCTGCAGATCTCTTGAGGTTTTTGAAGAAGCCCTATGTATCTCTTATATTAGGATAAGCAGATGTTGCTTGCCTTTTAGCAGCTTTATTTCTGATTAGCTTAGAAAATAACTATAATAGACTGTCATAGTACCTAACACAATGACCGGCTTGCATGACTATTAGTTTGCATTTCTTAATTATCCTAAACAGTTTATGACAATTAGTAGCAAAAGGCTGAAACTTCACATTTCAATTTTTTTCTTTACACCCTAACCCTTCCACCCCATTTCTCTGGGGTGGGGTGTCCCTATATAACAGTCCCTCATCTCAGTTCATAGGTAGTATGAGGGCCAAGAGCCTCCTCATTCATTGGGGGTCTACGAGGCAGTACCACCAGTGAAAAGTGTCTCATTGCCTGGGAGAGAGAACTAAAAAACAAACAAACAAATAATCAGACAAACAGATAAAAAAGAATAAAAAATAGAAAAAAATTAAAATAAAAAAATAAAAAATAAAAAGTCTATGTCCATGTTCCCTTTGGTGTGTGGTTGTAGTATTGATATCATTTACTATATAGCTAAAATCCTACTATAAGTGAATAGATGCCATATGCATCCTTCTGAGTCTGGGTTAGCTCACTCAGGATGAGCTTTTCTAGTTCCATCCATTTGGCTGCAAATTGCATAATTTCATTGTTTCTGATAGCTGAGTAATATTCCATTGTGTAGATGTACCACAATTTTTTAACCCATTCTTCAGTTGAGGGACATCTGGGTTGTTTCCAGTTTCTAGCTATGACAAAGAAGGCTGCTATGAACATAGATGAGGCAACTTCCTGGTGATTCGGCAAGGAATCATTTGGATGTATACCCAGAAGTGGTATGGCTGGGTCCTGAGGCAAAGCTATTCCAAATTTTCTAAGATATCACCATATTGACATCCATAGTGGTTGCACAAGCCTGCACTCCCACCAGCAATGGAGGAGGGTTCCCCTTTCTCCACACCCTCACCAGCATGTGCTGTCATTTGAGTTTTTGATCTTAGCCATTCTGACAGATGTGAGATGGAATCTCAGAGTCGTCTTGTGTTGCATTTCTCTGATGATTAAGGATGTTCAGCATTTAGGTGTCTCTCAGCAATTAGGGATTCCTCCTTTGTGAATACTCTATTTAGCTCCGTCCCCCATTTTTTGATTGGATTATTTGGTTTCTTGGCATTTAATTTCTTGAGTTCTTTGTAGATTTTGGATATTAGCCCTCTGTCAGATGTGGGGTTGGTGAAGATTTTCTTCCAGTCTGTAGGCTGACGTTTTGTTTGAATGACAGTGTCTTTTGCCTTACAGAAGCTTTTCAGTTTCCTGAGGTCCCATTTATTGATTGTTGATCTCAGGTCCTGAGCTGTTGGTGTTCTGTTCAGGAAGTTGTCACCTGTGCCAATGAGTTCGAGGGTTTCTCCCACTTTTTCTTCTAGTAGATTTAGTGTGAAAGGCCTTATGTTAAGTTCTTTGATCCACTTAGACTTAAGTTTTGTACAAGGTGATAAGTATGGGTCTAATTTCATTCTTTTACAAGTGGACATCCGGTTGGACCAGCACCATTTGTTGAAGATGCTATCCTTCTTCCATTGTGCCGTTTTGGCTTCTTTGTCAAAAATTAGGTGGCCATAAGTGTGTGGGTCTATTTCTGGATCTTCAATTCGATTCCATTGATCTACTGGTCTGTTTCTATACCAATACCATGCTGTTTTTACAACTATTGCTGTGTAGTACAGCTTGAAATCTGGGATGGTGATACCTCCAGATGTTTTTTTATTGTACAGAATTGATTTAGCTATTCTGGGCTTTTTGTTGTTCCATATGAAATTGAGAATAGCCCTTCCAATTCTATAAAAAATTGTGTTGGTATTTTGATAGGTATTGCATTGAATCTATATATTGCTTTTGGTAGGATGGCCATTTTTATTATGTTGCTCCTACCTATACATGAGCATGGGGGATTTTTCCATCTTCTAAAGGCCTCTTCCATTTCTTTCTTCAAGGGCTTGAAGTTCTTGTTGTACAGGTCCTTTACTTGCTTACTTAGAGTTACCCCCAGGTATTTTATGTTTTTTCTGGCTATTGTGAAGGGAGTTGTTTCCCTTATTTCTTTCTCAGCCATTTGTTTGTTGTATAAAGAAGGGCTTCTGATTTTTTTGAATTAATTTTGTATCCAGCCACTTTGCTGAAGGTGTTTATCAGCTGTAAGAGTTCTCTGGTGGAATATTTGTGGTCGCTTATGTATACTATCATATCATCTGCAAATAGGGTTAATTTGACTTCTTTGTTTCCAATATTTATCCCCTTGATCTCCTTTAGTTTTCTTATTGCCCTAGCAAG
Source organism: Lophiomys imhausi (assembly GCA_907164525.1). Lineage (NCBI taxonomy): Eukaryota > Metazoa > Chordata > Mammalia > Rodentia > Muridae > Lophiomys > Lophiomys imhausi. The sequence goes on along the minus strand of CAJQZJ010033026.1, from coordinate 5,328,365 downwards.
AACTTCCAGTACTATATTGAAGAGATATCGTGAAAGTGGACATCCTTGTCTTGTCCCTGAGTTTAGAGGAAATGCTTCAAGTTTATCTCCATTTAATTTGATGTTGGCCAATGGCCTGCTGTATATTGGATTTATTATTTCTAGGTACAGTCCATGTATGCACATTCTCTCCGGAACTTTTAGCATGAGGGGGTGTTGGATTTTATGAAATGCTTTTTCTGCATCTAGCGAGATTATCATGTGTTTTTTTTTCTTTCATCTTGTTTATATGGTGAATTACGTTGATAGACTTTCGTATGTTGAACCATCCCTGCATTCCAGGGATGAAGCCTACTTGATCATGGTGTATGATACTTTTGATGTGTTCTTGAATTCGGTTTGCTAGTATTTTATTAAGTAGTTTTGCATGTATGTTCATGAGGGAGATTGGTCTGAAGTTCTCTTTCTTTGTTGGGTCTTTGTGTGATTTAGGAATCAGGGTGACTGTGGCCTCCTAGAATGAGTTTGGCAATGTTCTTTCTGATTCTATTTGGTGAAAGAGTTTGAAGATTATTGGTGTTAGCTCCTCTTTGAAGGTCCGGTAGAATTCCGTGCTAAGGCCATCTGGCCCTGGGCTTTTTTTGGTTGGGAGATTTTTAATGACTGTTTCTATTTCCTTAGGGGTTATAGGGCTGTTTAATATGTTTATCTGATCTTGATTTAGCTTCAGGAGGTGGAATCTACCAAGAAAATTGTCCATTTCACTTAAGTTTTCAAATTTGGTGGAGTATAGATTTTTAAAGTAGGATCCAAATATTCTCTGGATTTCCTCAATGTCTGTTGTTATTTCTCCTTTTTCATTTCTGATTTTGTTGATTTGGGTTTTTTTCCCTCTGTCTTTTAGTTAATCTGTCTAAGGTTCTGTCTATTTTGTTGATTTTCTCGAAGAACCAACTCTTGGTTCCATTGATTCTTTGTACAGTTCTTTTTGTTTCTAAGTTGTTGATTTCAGCCCTAAGTTTGATGATCTCCTGCCTTCTGCTCCTCTTGGGAGTGTTTGCTTCTTTTTTTTTCCAATTCACCCAGTTTAGCTGTTAATTTGCTAATATGACCTGTCACAATTTTCTTTTTGAAGGCACTTAGTGCTATGAACTTTCATCATAGCACAGCTTTCATTGTGTCTCACAGGTTTGGGTATTTTGTGTCTTCATTTTCGTTGGATTTTAAGACGTCTTTGATTTCCTTCTTTATTTCTACCCTGACCCAGTGGTCCTCTAGCAAAGAGTTGTTCAATTTCCATGTGTGTGTAGACTTTCTGTTGATTCTTTTGCTATTGAAGTCCAGCTTTATTCCATGGTGGTATGATAAGATACATGGGGTTATTTCAATTTTCTTGTATCTGTTGAGACTATCTTAGTGTCCAACTATATGGTCGATTTTGGAGAAGGTTCCATGAGGTGCTGAGAAAAATGTGTATTCTTTTGTGTTTGGGTGAAACGTTCTGTAGATATCTGTGAGGTCCATTTGGTTCATGATCTCTGTTAGACTCATTATTTCTCTGTTTGGCTTCTGTCTTGATGATCTGTCCATAGTTGTCAGTGGGGTGTTGAAGTCTCCCACTACTAAAGTGTTTAGAATACGTGCGATTTAAGTTTTAGAAGCGTTTCTTTTATAAATCTAGGTGCCTTTGTATTTGGGGCATCACTGTTCAATATTGAGATGTCCTCTTGATGAATATTTCCTTTAACGAGTATGTAATGCCCTTCTCTGTCTTTTATTTTTTTATTAACTTCAATTGGAAGTCTATTTTGTTTGATGTTATGGTGGCTACTCCAGCTTGTTTCCTGGGTTCATTTGCTTGGAAAACCTTTTCACAGCCCTTTATTCTGAGATAGTGTCTATCTTCAATAGTGAGATGTGTTTCTTGTATGCAGCAAAAAGATAGGTCTTGTTTACGGATCCAGTCTGTAAGTCTGTGTCTTTTTATTGGTGAGTTGAGTCCATTGATGTTGATGGATATTAGTGACCAGGGGCTGTTATTTGCCATTATTTTGGTATAGCTGGTCGTCTCGTGTTTCTTTTTGTTTAGTTGCTGTGGAGGTTTCTATTTCCTCTGTTTTCTTGGGTGTAGTTATCTTCTCTGGGTTGGAATTTTCCTTCTAGGATCTTCTGTAGGGCTGGGTTTGTGGGTAGATATTGTTTAAATTTGATTTTGTCATGGAATATCTTGTTTTCTCCATCTATGTTGATAGAGTTTTGCTGGGTATAGTAGTCTGGCTGGGCACCTATGTTCTCTCAGGGTTTGTAGGACATCTGTCCAGGCCCTTCTAGCTTTTAAAGTTTCTGAGGAGAAGTCAGGTGTAATTCTGATGGGTCTGCCATTGTATGTGACTTGGCCTTTTTCTCTTACAGCTTTTAATATCCTTTCTTTTTTTTTTTTTGGTTTTTCGAGACAGGGTTTCTCTGAATATCTCTAGCTGTCCTGGACTCACTTTGTAGACCAGGCTGGCCTCGAACTCACAAAGATCCGCCTGCCTCTGACTCCCAAGTGCTGGGATTAAAGGCGTGCACCACCACCGCCCGGCTAATATCCTTTCTTTGTTCTCTACATTTGGAGTTTCAATTATTATATGGCAAGAGGAGTTTCTTTTCTGATGTAATCTGTTTAGTGTTCTGTAAGCCTCTTGGATTTTTATTGGCATCTCTTTCTTTACATTTGGTAAGTTTTCTTCTATGATTTTGTTGAAGATATTTCCTGGACCATGGAGTCAGGAGTCTTCTCTTTCCTCTATGCCTATAATTCTTAGGTTCTGTCTTTTCATTGAGTCCCTGATTTCTTGGATATTGTGGGTGAGAGATTTTTTTAGCTTTCTCATTTTCTTTGGATGTTGTATTGATTTCTTCTATCGAATCATCCGTGCCTGAGATCCTGCCTTCCATCTCTTGAATCCTATTTTTGGTACTCAAATACATAGTTCCTGTTCTCTTCCCTTGATTCTCCATTTCCATTTTTAACTCTGACTGTGTTTTCTTTATTGTTTCCATTTTGATTTTCATTTCTTGAGTGATTCTATTTGTTTTGTACATTTCCCACTCCTGTTTGCTTGTCTTTTCCTGGAAGTCTTCCACTGCCTTCTCTTTTTCTTGTTCAAGGTGGGCCACCTTGTTCTTAAGTTCTCTAATGGTGTTTTCCATCACTTTCATATGTGCAATTGTGGCTTCTTTAAATTCCTTCATAAATTTAAGTTCTTCTTGAAGGGACTGTATCACTTTCCATAATGTAGAATTGTCCTCGTTTTCATGTGTTTCAGCTGTGGTGAGGTGGTCTGGGCTGGATGAAATAGCATTGCTTCCTATTGCTGGAGTCATTCAGGTCTGTTTTTTTTTTTTTTTTTTTTTTGGTCTGGGGCCTCTGGCCATTGGAAATTTCTAGCTGTCTTCTCGACTTGGGTCCACAGGGGGCGCTTTGTTGTAGGAGTCAAATTGCTTTACTCCACCCCTGTAAAGTGAGTCATTCAGCCCCGCCTCCTAGGTGGAGACCTAACTAATCCAGGGGGTGGAGCTATGTACATGTAAACTCTGGTTCCCTGCCAAAAGGGCCAGTACTTGTAAAAAGTCTGATATAGAGCACTTGCAAATACCTCACAGTTTGCCCAGGGTTGGTTTCTGTGGTGGGTAAATCTGCCTTCACCCCCAATAGCCTTGCCGTTCCCCGGGTCTGGAGACTAGCAAGTGATGTCACATTTGACTAAATTCCCATATACTGCAGTGGGTTGCAATCTTCAGTCTGATGGCACTCTGCAGCCGAGCTGAGTGCACTTCCACGGGTTGCAACCTTTCGCCAGATAGCTGTATCAGCTGTGAGAGACCTGGGGGTGCCCAGCAGGCTGGAGATTATCTCTGTGTGGGGTCTGAGTCTGCCCGCTGGGTATTAGATTGGAACTTACCCGGCATGTCTCTCCTGGTGGGGGAGCGGGATCCCCATTCCCAGATTGATTCAGCAGCTTCCATGGGTGTCAGAGAGTGGGAGGGAGCGTCCTGCCCAGGGACCCCCAGTGTTCCCTGGGTAGTTGGGTGAGGTCCAGGGGGTTTGAGCCCCCCAGACCCGTTTGTACAGCATCCTGCAACACCCGCCGCCTTTTGACTGTTTCCCCCGAGGTCAAAATACGTCTGAGTGGGCCGCCGCCATCTTGGATCCTCTATTACAAATTTCTTTAGGACAAGGTTACATACAGTTCAGGCTGATCTTGAACTAATTTTGTAGCTAAGGATGAGTTGGGAGTCCTAATCATCCTACCTCTATCTCCCAAGTGCTAGGCAACAGGCATGAAACACCACACTTAGTTTCTGCAGTGTTGGGGATAAAACCCAGCGTTCTATGCATGCATGCCAGGCCAGCACCAAGTGACTACATAAAGGATCTTACAGAGTGGAGACAATCCTGCATTACACAACTGGTCCTCACATCCTATTTCAATTGTGCCTCAATGAGAGATGCTGAAGGAGATAGGTATAGATACAAGGGGGAGCTTCTGTGATTACAGAGGCAGAGAGGTGAGAGATAAAAAGTCCTTGGCTTTTTATGGGGCAGCTACCCATGTGACACTGATTTTTACCACAGACAATCCAATCTCAGATTCTGGTCTGCTGAACCGAAAGAGGAAAACATCTGAGTTTTAGACACCTGCTGTGTGTGACTGTATCAGGGCCATCAGAAGCTCATGGGGGAGGTGTCTACTGAACATCCCTGGCAAACCACAGAGAAGAAAGAAGACAGAGGACCTTCACTGTGGCAAGCTGCTAGCAGCCTTTTCCATTTTAAATTGTATTTATGAGTGGGTATTCAGTCTGAAAAGGGAGGGTTTAGCAGTCTTTCAGTCCAATATACCACACATTTTGCCTGTAAACATTCTCATTATCTTCTCCCATCTTCCCTGCCCTTTCTTTTTCTGTCTCCTACCTGCTTTCATTTTGTGTGTGTCTGTGTATATAAAGGAATCTACATTCGAGGTATAAGAGCAAGCATGACATCTGTGTATTTCTAATCTAACTTACTCTGCTTAGGATACCAATCTCCAATTCTGTTCATTTTCCCCAAAATGACATAATTTAGTTCTTTAATCTGACTAAACTTTTCAAAGAGCTTCCTGTGCTCCCCCAACCCATAGCCCTTCTAAATTTGCTGACCTTTCCCCATCTAAGTCTCACACTTGGTTGTTGCAGGATCTTTGATCACACTGTGAACCCTGAGAGTGTACTGGAAAAACCTGTTTTTTTTTGTTGGGTTGTGGCTCAGCCCTAGCACACACCTTTAACCCAAGAGCTTTCTGTAAACAAGTTTAAATAAAGTCAACCATAGGTCAAGAGGTGGAACAAACAACCAGTTGACAGGGAGTGAGCATAAGAAAACACAGGAAGTAGAAAAGAGGGACATTGAGTTAAAGGGTATTTTGTTTTGTTTTGGTTTTGTTTTTGTTTTTCTAGGCAGGGTTGCTCTGTGTAGGTCTGGCTTCCCTGGACTCACTTTGTAGACCAGGCTGGCCTCAAACTCACAGAGATCCACCTGCCTCTGCCTCTCAAGTGCTGGGATTAAAGGCGTGCACCACCATGCCCGGCCAGAGTTGAAGGGTATTTAAGACAGTATGGGGAAGGAAAAGGGCTTTTTCCTTCTGGGATCTCTGTGGAGTACGAAGGTCAGCTGGGTGCTTTCTCTGCCTCTCTGAGCTGGCAGGTTTTCATCCCAGTATCTGGCTCCTGAGTGTTCATTAGTAAAATTGAATGATTGAGATTTTGTTTAAAAATAACACCTGTTCCCATGGCCTCACCAAAACATCCCTTGTGAGTGGTCTTGGGCCATGTACAGGAACAGTTCAGAATGGATAAAAGTGTCAAATGTGGATCTCGAGCTGGTTGAGCTGTGAGAAACCTGGACTCCTATTTCACAATAGCAAGCATAGAATATTCAATGTGGTGAAACCAGGGAGTTCATGACCATCGTGTCTGTTTGAAAACTTATTGGGTGCATGACCTTGTCACATCTGCAGGCAAGAGGCAAGCTTGACTGTTAGCTACTTTCTGATCTCTACTCTTTTAGTTTGGGTGGGGGTTAGGATAGATTAGCAAAATCTAGTAGGGGCCCACCCAGTCTTTTTGTTCATCTGTGCTAGACTTAAACTTGCTCAAGACATTTTCTTCCTGAAAATGGACTGTCATTTTTGTTGTTTTAAATTTCTACAAATACCAGTAGGCAGCAGGAGAGCTGGACCCACCCCTTACCTGGGCAAAGCAGGAGAACTGGCCCTGGTGACATGGGCACAGCAGAGAGAGTCAGCTGACCAACTCAGTTACCATCCAGGACGAGACCCAGGGCTTTAAGTTGGCCCACCCCAACATCTACATCATCTATGAACTGCAGAAGCACGTGAAGCCAGTCCTACCAAACCAAAGCTGCAGGATCTCCATGACACAGGGCAACAACAGAATGTATGAGGAGTCCCATGAGGAATCAGTGTTAATAGTGTAGCAGAAGCCAGAAGCCTTGAACCACACTAATGACTCATTGCAATGAACATTTACTAGTAAAGCTGTTTGTGAAAAGGGTATACTCTGTGACACACTGTCACACACCACAGCTTACACAGTGAGATGTTTGTATGTTGTTTTCTTTTGGATGGGAGGTTGCAGGGGTCGAGGGAAGATAAGGAAGAGTAGGGAGATGAGTGGGCAGGGGGCATGATATGAAATCCACAAAGAATTATAAAGAGTTAAAAAATACCACTGGAGAACAGGGGGAAGGCCTTGGACCTAGAATTTGTGAAATTATATGTACTTTATGTGACACTATATGACTATGACTCATCCCCACCCCAAGAACAAGAAGCAAAAGCTAAAATACAAAAATGGGATTGGATCAAAATGCAACACTGCTCAGAAAAGCAAGTGAACACCCCACCACCACTGCACACACATCCTCTAGAGCCCTTTAGCCTGACCTTCCACATGCACCACACACCCTCCTAGGACCTGCCTGAGTCAAGCAACCATTACCTCCTCTAGAATGTAGCAGTCCTTTCCCTTTAAGTACAATCTGAATTTGGATATTTCCCACCCAGACTCATGGTTAAAGTGGTCATCTTCAGCAGATAGTGTTATAGGATATCCCTGTATCCATCATACAGTGATACAGGAGACAGAGCCTGATAGAAGACAGTTAGCAAATTGGAGCTGTGCATTTGAAATGGTTAATTGGGATCTTGGCACATTCCCTGACCTCATTTTCCTTGCTGCCCCCTCCAGCTGCCATGAGGTGAACAGGCCTCCTTCAGTGTGCATTTATTCCATGATGTACATTGTCACCACAGGCCAATAGGAACAGAGCTAAACAGTAGCATGAACTCATACCATGACTAAAACTAAACCTTTCCTCTCTCTGAATTGTTTGTCTCAGTATTTTGTCACAGTGATGAAAACTTTACTAGCACACTGTCCCCTTCATAGCCCTAGGATTTGCCCTGTCCTATTCTAAACATGGCAGCCATGGAATCCTTGCTTTACCCTCAAGGCCTCTTGTTTGGCATCCTGCCAGTCTCTGCTCTAAATCACCACCTCTTTCTGTGGGTGACATGACATCAAACACAGGTCCCCAAAAGACCTTCTGGGCTAAGCAGTTTGTTTCTGCCTCTGAGGTAATGGACTGTCTCTCTCCTTGGGACACTCCTCTCTAGGAAGTGCACCAGATCTCCTTCCTCCTCACTTTGAGGTATTGAAACATCACCTTGATGCCTTCTTACCGAGCAACTGTCCCCAGAGTCACCAGTGGATCTCCTGCATGATTTCTCTGAACACACATTGGACCCTGATTAGTCTTAATTAATCAGTTATTTCTTTCCATTCCAGTTATGACCACTAGATTGACAATTTTTTCCTGACAAAGATGCTCATCCCTGGTAGGAGCTCAGTGTTAGTCACCAGTATGGTCCACACATAGTGGATGATGTCATTCCTACACAGAGCTCTGTGTGCATCATAAGCTTTATCACCCACAGTGACACACAGGCTGAGCCTGAGGAAGGCCAGAATGAGGATAGACCAAAAAGGGTATGGATGAGTATTCAGGAGCAAGAACAGTCTCTGGTACAGGAGATGGGGCAGGCAGTGTGACAACATCATTACTCAGGGCTAAATGGTGTAGACCCATGAGGCCCTCGTACAGGCTGTCCTCTATCAATGAGGTGAGGAAGGGGATGATGGTTGTATATTTAAGTACATGCTTGGGTCCAGTGTTAGGCAGACACTGAGGTATTGTGGGGTATGTACCAGATAAGACTGCTTGGACATGTGTTTAAGCCAATACAAAATCTTTATTAGTCAGCTGGCATCTACACTGGTTGTTTGGGATTCCAGTGTATAACTGAGCCTTTCTCAGGGTGAGCTTTTAATATCAATTAACAAGAACAGTTAGCCAGAAGCAGAACTATAGAAGCCAAAAAGCAAGGTTAATACATTTAGAGACTTTCCCAGAACTATGGACTTTGATGGATTAGGTCTTTTTTTTTTTTTTTTTCATTTTGGTAGGTAGTACTGTTTGTGTGCTGAGTTGTATGGCCTGACTCCATCATGGAGTCAGTTGTGCTAAGGTCTGGGGCCCTATTACATTCCCCACTGTCTTAGTGAATGAGTCAATTGTATACTCATTGTGTTTTAGTTTAAGATGCAGGGCCAAATATTAGTCCAATTAGAATGAGAATTAAAGGCCCAGGCAGCGCTGATAGCAGAGTAGCTAGCCAGAGAGCCCAAGAGAACAGACACTGGTATCAATTATTTGATTTTTGTCTTTGTCTGTTCTCTTTTTGAGTTTTTTTCTCTCTCTCTTTCTTTCTTTCTTTCTTTCCTTCCTTCCTTCTTTCTTTCTTTTTGATTTTTTGAGACAGGGCCTCTTTGTGTAGCCCTGGCTGCCCTAGAACTCATTCTGTAGACCACGCTGGCCTCAAACTCACAGAGATCTGCCTACCTCTGCCTCCTAAGTGCTGAGTTTTTTTTTCAACCATGACAAGATTTTTTTCCCTGCTGCTGTTGTTCACACGAGTTAACTCACAATGCAGAATAGCAGATATCAGAATAAGGGGGAGTGTGTAAATTAAAAGTCTTGGATATTAGATAAGTTTGAGTCTCTTGTGAGTCCTCTAATGCTAATTTGGTCACAGTGGGTTTTGTCAGTCAGCGATGACAGTCTGATTAGTTCCTATCTTATGTAGTTTTGGGGCTGGGTGTCTAAGCATAACGAGTGATCCTGGCTCATTTCTGGCTAGGAACGATTAATTCTATCACTTGATAGATTCTGTCCCTTCATGTGGCATACAGTCTGGTTCCCAAGGTTTTCCAAATGCCAGAATCTTTTTAAAGGAAAATTTTAAGACATCTTAGTCTCATAACCCCAGTTTTTGCAATAGAAACTCCCTTGTTCCTGGCAACTAAGGGGCTCAGCCTCAGGGCATGCATAGAATTGTAAACTCTGTGTTTTTCTCTCAAAAGATAAACCCCATATTGCTTTTTTCAATACCACCAGACACTTAAAGTAGACATCAATGAGCAAAGATCAAGATGAGTATGGGTCACTGGTCTATCGTCACACTAGCTAATACCTTCCCTGTGTCTGTCTTTCTCTCTTCCTAGTTCCAGGCCTGAGTGCTGTGGGGGTGAGATCATACCCCTGTATTCATTCCCATAGAACAACACATAAGACTTAAGAGGAGGTGGAGGGGCAGGGAGTAGAAGGGCCTGGGGCCAGATGAAACCTTAATTTTAGTGGGTCCATATTCTGGAGACAGTCCATTAGTCGTCATCAACCATGACTTCCACTTTCTTGACCAGGGTGTGGTAGATCTTTGGTGAAATGCTAGCTATCTTCACAGCCACAGGAATGGAGAGAATCATGTTGTAGGGTCCTTTCCAAGTTGGTTTCAGTGCCATTCGGTTACTTGTTTAATCAGAGTGTATCAGCAGACTCAAAAAAGGAGAAACTGGTGGTGGACTTGGAGGTCAGCGGCCTCTCTTACATAGTCCAGTGGATAGCCTTTTTGGAGTACTGGAATGCCTGTAATGACTTGAGAAAAAAAATAGAGAGTTCTACCAACTGCTAGTCTCTGAGCCTGGGAAGCAGTGGAAGAGGTCTTCCAAACATAATCTCTATCGGGTAAATCCCTTCCTACAAGAGGTGAGGCAGGCCTGAAGCAAAGCAAAGGAAGGAGGTCTATCCATGCTTCTCATTATAGTCACTGGACTCTAATGAGAGTTTTATTGTAGTTTTTTTAACATCCTGTTTATTTTTTCTACCTGTCCAGAACTCTGAGGTCTATAAGCACAATGAAGTTTTCAAGTTATTTCTAAAGCTTTAGCTATCAATTGAGAGGTTTTAGCTATGAAAGCCAGATCATTGTCAAGTCCCATTGGCTAGGGGGAGGCCCAATCAGGGGACCAGTTCCTGGAGGAGCTTTTATGGTACTATTTGAGCCGTTTTAGTAAAGGTAGGATTGCTTCTACCCACCTGGAAAAGACTACTAGTTTCTATAAAAACTAGCAAGTACTTTTATCCTCCCCTGGCAGGCCAGATCTTCATGAAGTCAGTTTTCACAGAGTTTGATAGGGTATTGGTCTCCCATTCAGACCCCTTCCTGGATAAGGGCTCTCTGTTTTGGATTTACTTGAGCATGAACTTGTATCTGGCTGAGAGATCCTGAGCTAGGCTTCCAGTACAGGTATAGCACACCTTGGTCTGAGCAAATCTCTTTTGTGGATCCCAGAGCCTGGTGAAAATTTCAGGAAGTCTTAGTCTCATAACCTTGGCCAATGTTTCTGGGAGAATGATATTTTCCCTCTGTTGTCTTCCATCAACCTTTGGGTTTGAGCTGTCCATTTCTTCTTTACCATGGAGTCTCAGGCAGCACTGGGTTGGGGTATACCATCAGAAGATCAATAAGCCCCACTAGTCTTAGAGCCATTTGTTGGAGAGCCAGGTCAGTGGCCTAGTGGTGGAGGATAGCAATTTGTAGAGAAAGCTGAATAGCCTCTAGGAGGGCCAAGATTTTCTGTTTATTTTTAATGTCCTTTCCCCCATTGGTGAGAAGCCTTATTTCTCTATTGATCATACCATGGACATGCACAGTAGTAAATACATAGCAACTGCCTGTGTATATAGTGCTGGACTTTCCTTTCTCCCATCTTAAAGCCTGGGTCAGATCAATCAGTTCTGATCTCTGGACTGAGTCCAAATCATTTCAGTTAATGACTGCAGCTCCCATGTACCTGGTTCCATCTTTCATCTTGTGACAGTCATAGATGAGCACCTGGGATTGTCACTAGGCAAAATGGTAGAAGGATAGATAGATGATAGTGGGTTTCTCAAACCAGATTCAAGGGTAGGCCAGGAGTAGGGCCTTGTACTCAATCATGCAGGCACTAGATAGCCAATGCTCTTGTGTTCCTTTGAGGAGGGCCTCAACCACATAGACTGCTGTGAGTGTAAGATCTTGATCTAGAGTTAACTTGTTTGTTTCTTTTTCATTAAATTAGCAGTACCCATCACAGCTCTTAGACAGGTGGGCCATCCTGTGGTTATAGGGTCCAATCATTTGGGTGTGTTTCCATAGACTCAAAGTGTAGGTTAATCCCCTTTTTGTAATGTCTTTTGCTTCATAGACAAACAGATGAAAAGGTTTTGAGACATCTGAAAGTACTAGGGCTGGAGCCACAGTCAAAGATGCTTTAAAGCCTCATATGGCTTTTGTTTAGTTTTTAGTCCAGATTTGTGTCTCTGTGCCTACTCTGACCTAGACCCAGATTGGGGTCTAGGTCCCTTTGTGCTGGGTACATAAAGCCTGCTATTTTCACAAACTCTGGTATCCAGAGGCAGCAATACCTATCTGAACTCTCAAACCTGTCTCTTAGTCTTTGGAGTTGGGATCTGAAAGATAGCAGCAATCCTACTCTGAGACAGGTTTCTTTTGCCTCCCCCTCAGCTGGTAGCCAAGAAAGGCAGTTACTGATGTATAAAGTTGTAGTTTCTTAGCTGAAATTCTGTAGCCCAAGGCCTGTAGCAGTCCTTCAGTGGTCCCTTTGTAATCTATTTCCCCAGGAAACCTCTGACAGAAAGGCAGGAGGTCTGGATCTACTTTCTTTAAATCCTTGGAGTAACCCTGTCAATGTATGTTGCCTGGTGTAACACTCCTCTGGGTCAGTCCATTTGAAAGCAAACATGGTTCACTCACCTTTGCCAATGGGAAGCTGAAGAATGCACCTTTCAGGTCTAAGACAGTGTATACCTGTTTCTTTGGAAGAATCAGACTCATGAGAATCAGATGTCCCAGTTTTCTTCACAGGCAGGAGAAGCATATTCCGGGTTAACTGCCAGGGCACAAAAATGCCTGTCTCCCTAAGTCAGGCAATATGGATCGCGGTTTCCCTTTTTGTTTCCGGGGTACATTGGATATTCTATAATCTGGAGTAGCTGAACTGGTTAGTTGAACAACGTTAGGAACTTGGTGTTGGGCCAGTCCTGGGGGGTTGGTTTCCGCCTATATGTCCAGGAATCTTTGTCATCAATCCGAGAGGTAGTCCATCTGTATCTTTTGATTAGAGGCAGAACTTTCAGTTAGGAGATCTTCTGACAGAGAGTAAGACTCCAAAATGTTGTGGAGTATCTGTAAGTCTGTGTCTCATTATCAGAGGACATGATGGTGGCTTTCAGTTTATGCAACAGATCTTGTCCCAATCAGATTGTTGTGGTTAAACACCTTTGGAGCTCGCTACCTCCAGCAACGGGACCTATTTATATTTAAAAATTATTTAAACTTTTATAATTTTTCCCCTACTATCTGGGACCAACTGGGTGACAAAGGAAATATTTTTAGCAGCTGTCTTTAATCCTTCCATGAAGAACCCAGTGAAGCTGGGCTTAGTGGTGCTACCTTTAATCTCCCAGCACCCAGGAGGCAGAGGCAGGAGAATCTCTGTGAGTTTGAGGCCAGCCTGGTCTATAGAGTAAGTTCCAGGACAGCCAAGGCTACACAAAGAAACTCTGTCTTGAAATTTACCCCCCCTCAAAAAAAAGAACCTAGTGAAAATTGTTTAAAGTTTCCTTTCTCAATATTAGACAGAAGGAAAAATCCATTCTGTCCAGGATGCACCATCTGGCAGTGATCCTCCTGCCTGGTCCCAGGTTGCAGAGAGAGGGGACGTTTCTACTTCTTCCTTCCTTCCTTCTTTCCTTCCTTCCTTCCTTCCTTCCTTCCTTCCTTCCTTCCTTCCTTCCTTTTAAGAAAATGGTGCGTTTTTGAGTTTTCCAATTACACAGATCACTAATTGAAAATAAGACACAAATCATGAAAGAGAAAGGAGTGAACATTCTCTTTTGGGGGGGGGGCCCACTCCAGGGGAATGTTCCCTGGGGCTGCCTAGAGCAGGGACAGAGCAGAGGGAATGCTCACCTGGGAGAACTATTCCCTCCTCCCTGTGTGCATTCTACTTAGATGCCAGGATGCCCTGGATGAGAGGCCCAGGCCCTCCCCACCTCCACACTGGGACCAACCCCGAGCAGGAGTCAAGCAACAAACAAGCAAGTACTCTCACTCCTGGAGTAGGATGGACAGGTGAAGGCTTATTGTTTGGGGGTGAGGGGAGAGTCTCTGGGCAACCTGGAAGAGATGAAAGGATTTGGGTCTCCAACAAGAGGGGGCACAGGTCTTAAGCCAGGAGGCTCTCACACCAGAGAAAGCCCCACTGGTCAATACAGGGAACTAGAACTAACAAAAACACATAGAAACACACACACACACACACACACACACACACACACACAC
>CAJQZJ010033026.1:5253734-5314523 GCA_907164525.1 Lophiomys imhausi | reverse complement strand
ACACACACACACACACACACACACACACACACACACACGACAGAGGGGGGGGGGACCAGGGGTGGGCATTACACATTCGTATACCTGAAGAGATGGAGAATCCAGTGACATCTGACTTATTTCCTGTACACTGGATCAGCAACCATTTCTGACCTCTCTTATGTGTCCAAATGGAAGACACCTTAACCTCTGGAGGTGACAGACCAGGCAACTTTCTAATTTGTTTCCTTTTGGAGTGGGGGTGTGTGTGTCTCAGATTCCTCTGAGGTGTTAGGCAGCCACTGATAAAAGGGAGTCTTGGGAGGCTGGAGGGATGCCTCAGAGGTTAAGAACACTGGCTGTTCTTCCAAAGGTCCTGAGTTCAATTCCCAGCAACCACATGGTGGCTCATATCCATCTATAATGATATCTGGTGCCCTCTTCTGGCCTGCATGCAGTCAGGAAGAATCCTGTATACATAATAAATAAAGATATTTGAGAAAAAAAAGGGAGTCATGGGAATCTGAGCACTCAGGTTGTGTACCCCCTAGGAGCTCCTTGACTACCACACTATTTCCCATTTCAAGGGACTATGAGACCCCCAGTGTCTCAAGGTTTGGTCTCTGGGGAATCTGGGTGGAGCCTCCAGAAATGTTGTGGGCTATCCATCAGAGAAGACTGCTAAGATATGGGTTTAAGCCACCAAAAAGTTACATTAGCCGGCCAGTGACTACACTGGATGTTTGGGATCCCACTGTAGCACCAAGCCTTTCTCAGCATGAGCATTTATGCACAAAACACTGTTCTTATTAGACATACTTCAGTTAACAAGAACAGTTAGGCAGAAGTAGACCTACAGTAGGCAAAAGGCCAGGTTAGTACCTTTAAAGACTTTCCCAGAACTATGGACTTTGATGGATTAGGTCTTTGTTTTCATTTTTGTCAAGTAGTAATGGCTACATACTGATTTTTATGGCCTGAATGCTATCTTCATCATGGAGTCAGTTGTGCTAAGGTCTGGGGCCCTGATATAGAGGCAGGAAGTAAGGGAGAGTCAGCGAACTGGCAAAAGAAGAGATTCAGAGATGATCAAGGCTGGGTGAATAAAGGGGTCATGGAATGAAGGGTGGAGAGAGGTGATAGTGGAGGAGAACTATAGCTGGCTCTGGAAAGAGATAGGGCCACTTATTCAGGAGCATCATGGGACCCATCAGGGATGTGGACTCACAGGAGGGTAGTGGATCATCAATGGCCATGCTAACCCAGCCCATACTGGATCCATCACAGGGAAGAGTCCTGAAGGTTGTCAAATACTGGATCCCACGTCACTCACCTGACAGACTAATCCATGACAGTGTCTGAATAATCCATGTGTGCTGCTGGCTTCTCCACTCTCTCCCTGTGGGACCTTGTGCTGAGTGAGGAGAACAGAGCCCTCAGTGTAGGCTTGTAGGGGACTATACGAGTGGCTGAGGGAGAGATTGACACTGAGACCATAGGACCTCCAAGCTACAGAAGACAGCCTTCTTCTGTGGTGGCTGTTCCAAGTCTTCATGTTGACTACATCTAAAATTAGACCAAGTGGCTGTGTACTTCTGTGAGGGATTTTTCTTGATTGAATCATTTAAGGTGGGAAGACTTAGGCTAAATCTAGATCTTTTGAAGTGGAAGATATACCTTAAGTCTGACCACAGCTTCAGGTCACAGACTGTATAAATGACATGGAAGAATGAAGTGCTTGCTCTGCTTGTTTGTTTTTACCCTTTCTGGCAAGCCCATTCCTTCATTGGTATCAGAGTCTACTTCTTTGGGATTCTGAAGACCAATTGACACATCTAGCCTTGTGAACTAAACAAATATTGGACTCTTCGACTTTCCATCTGAAGACAGCCGTTATTTGAATAGGTGGTCATAGACCACAACCTATTAGCCATTTAAATAAATCTAGCGTGTATGCATGTATGCATTCTATCAGTTCTATTTCTCCAGAAAATTCTGACTTACACGCTCTCCAAATGGCCACACTTGATGGCTCGAGCAGGGTGAGGAACTATCAGTACCCACAAACTCCCCGCCTGGGTTCCAAACCTTAAGACCCACAACACTGGGAATCTAGGATTTAATCTGTGGCCTCTGCCTTCCTTACACCTCTGTCTTTTCCCAGGAGTAACACTTACCCAAGGAAAAGGAAGCAGATCCCAAGAAGCAGGAATTTGATAGCCGCTTCTCCCATGGCTACCAGAACCACCTCGGCCAGGGGCCCTGCTTTTCCTGAAGAAATGTGGAAGGAGTTGAATTTACCTGTTAATCCTAGACAGAGTCCTCCCTCTCACAGTAGCACTTAGATATGGTCCTCCAAATTTCATCCCCACACCTGAGACTGATTCATCCTAAGCCTCCCTGACTCCTTCACCCCATTTTCCAACAACATATCAGAAAAAAAGCTACTTTCTATCATAAATAAACTTCTGTTAAAGAGGCATCGTGGCTATCTGTAATCCCACTACTCAGAAGGATGAAGCAATAGGTCTGTGAGTTCAAAGCCAGACTGGAATACATAGCAAGACTCTGTACTAAAAATCAAAACCAACAATTGCAATAGAAAATGTCAAGAACCTACAGAACTTGGAGCATGTTTGTATATTGTGGTAATGGGTTATTGTTAAGTATACAAAAAACTCTTTTAAAATGTTATATTTTGTTTGCCTACATGTATGTATGTGCACATGGAGGGGCCTAGTGCCTGCTGAAATCAAAAGAGCTGTCGGATACCCTAGAATTAGAATTACAGACAGCTACAAGGCTCACGTGGGTGCTGAGAAATGAACCCAGGTAGTCTCCAAGAGCAGCTAGTGATCTTAATTAGTGAACCATCTTTCCAGCCTCTAGGAAAGAATTCTTATGATTTAATTTACAGGCTGCCCAATAGTACAAGCTGTCCATAGAACTAGATCTGTTGTATACCAGAGTCATGGAGAACAAAGGTCACTAGGTTACTGAATCCTGAGTCTTCTCAGGCCATATGTAGATGAACCAAAGTTTGATACTGTGTGTAGTCACTGGTCTGTTCTGAGAAGAGAACTGAGTTTTTGTGGATAGCCCTCTGTGTGTGCTCTGCATGTTTGCTCATATGGCTGTGTCTCCTGCACAAGCATTCAGATCAAAGCTGTTGGCAGAGTCAAGTGCTGAGCTTTCAAGAAGATCTACAAGTGGACTAAAAGTGTCTAGGGTGTGTGGTTCTGTTTTGTGAATGCTGACCTATCCCTGTAATGGCTCAGGAGTATGT
Source organism: Lophiomys imhausi (assembly GCA_907164525.1). Taxonomy (NCBI): domain Eukaryota; kingdom Metazoa; phylum Chordata; class Mammalia; order Rodentia; family Muridae; genus Lophiomys; species Lophiomys imhausi. The sequence continues at coordinate 5,311,258 of CAJQZJ010033026.1, read as the reverse complement.
CCAGAAGCCCAAAGGATTGAGGAAGAGATGGGGACAAGTGCTCCAGAACTTCAATGTGCTATGAATGAGGAGGGTCACTTCTTTCCCAAGAAGGGGGTCTTTGTGTTCAGTGTAAGGAGGGATGGACCCTTCTCTGAGCTAAAGAGGCCCTGTTCCTCCAATCCACGATGATTCCCCTTACCTGGGCCAGCTCCTTCAGAGACAAGGGTTGCTGAGTTCTGTGTAGTATCTTGGAGAAAAAAAAAAGAACATCTCAGGTTTCAGCAATATTCTCTACATCTGTTCAGAAAGCCAGAATGTGCGACAGATGGGAATTTTGTCTATCTTTGCCTCCAATCCAACTATGATCCATGACGCAGCCAACATGCACCCCCAGCCCTGGGTTGAACTCACAGGTGACATTGATCAGGATAGTCTTTTGAACAGTCACACCAGCTCCAGGGAAGGTCACCTGACAGGTGAGGTTGGTACCATGGTCCTGGAGCCTGGGTGTGAGGGTCAGCACCGAGGAGAAGGTGGTCCTGGGGCCGAGGGATGCAAGGGGAGCTGACATCCAGGAGAAGATGGGAGGTGTCCCCCGCTCACAGGCCCAGGATACAGAACAGGTCACATTGGTAGGGTGGCCAACCTCCAGCATCTGTGGGATGTTGATGTTGGGGGTGTGAGTGAGGGCTGGCAAGGAGAGAAAAGACATGCGGGATCAGGATGGGGGTGAAGTCATTGAGAAGCCCAGGGTCCATCCAGCTCCTCCATTACCCTGCCCCATCCCTAGTCATTCTCAGACTATGGTACCAGCCCTGCCCTGAGGCACCCATGAGCTTCCTCTGTGGCCACCTTGGAGCCAGTACTTCACCTGTCACGTGCACAGAGAGCTGATTCTCACAGTAATTCCTCTTTAAACTCCCGTTTTCCAGTCTGAAGAAGTAAGAACCGCTGTCATTCTTCTGTGCATCTCTGATGTCCAGGGAGCAGTCGTTCATCCTCGGGTCCCCAGAGAGGTGGAATCGGCTCTGAATCTCCTTCTGTACTCGTTTACTTGGATTGTTTGTAGCCACAGGAGAACCAAGGACTGTATTCTCCTCTGCACGGAACCAGTAGCCAAAGACAGGGTCTGACCACTGGTTCCAGGGGTACTCAGAGAATGTGCAAGGCACAAGGACACACAGACCCTCCTGCACTGTCACAGACTGTAATTCCAGCTCGTGCACCAGATTCGGATATGTAACTGGGAGCTCTGGAGGGATATGCAGGCAGTTTCCAGATACCCATTCACATATCCAGAGCAAGGGCAGCAGTCGGGGCAGCAGCATTCCAGTGTGGGAGGCCTGGGCTGCTGTGAGTGAACAAAGGGCTCTAGCAGGTGAAGCTGTATAGGAACTGGGAGAGCTGCAGAGAATCAACAGATTTCATCTCACAGAAGAGGAACCAAGTACTGCAGGTGGCCCAAGTCTTCCTGTCTGCAGAGAGCATGTGAAAACCCAGCAGTCAGACCCCGGCAGAAAGGAGCTGGGAAGGAGGCTGGGGAGACAGCTAGGTCTGTAAAGTCATGGGGACCTAAATTCAGATTCACAGCATCTACATAAAAACCTGGTCATGACAGTGTATGTCTGTACTCCCAATATGGGGGCGACAGAGGTAAGAGGATCCCTAGAGCTTGTTGGCTGGCTTGTCTACCTGAATTGGTTATCTCCAGATTCAGTGAGAGATTCTGCCTCAAAAAATAAGGTGGAGTAACTGGGGAAATGGCTCAGTAGTTTAGAGCATTTATTGCTCTCGCAGAGGTCCTGGTTCAATGGCCAGCAATGATTTGATGGCTTGCAGTCATTCATAACTCCAGTTCCAAGGGATTTGACATCCTCTTCTAACCTACGCCAGGCATGTACACAAGGCACACATATACATGCAAGGCATGTATACATACACACATAAAGTAGTATAATAAATATTAAAAACATTTTAATGAGGCAGATAATAGTTAAAGAAGACACCTGTTATCAACCTCTGGCCCTTACAGCCACACTTGTGCATGAGCACTGCACACATGAGTACTCAGACATATGCACACACAAGAAGGAAAAGAAGAAGGAAGGACAGAGGGAGGGAAGGGGAGAGGAAGGAAGGAAGGGAAGGAGGGAGGGTGGGAGTGAGGAAAGGAAGGGGTAGAGAAAGTTAGAGTTCTGAGGGACTTCCCTGGAGCACTGGGGAGGACCTGGATACGGGGTGAGTCTAAGAGCTTTCCTTGGTCTAAGGTCTCCTCTTAGGAGGAAGCTCTCAGATGAACTGAAGCCAGCATCTGTTTGCTCACTCGTTTATCCAGGAAACACACAGTGAGATGTGGGCATTGCACAGCTGGACACAAGAAGGGAAGCGTGTCTGGTCTCCTCCTGTGCTGCCTACCATGCAGGAGCCTCAAACTCTCCATACATTGGTGCTACTGTCTTTAGAGCTGCTTGCACAGGAGAGTTCTCCACCTGCCATGGAGGCATAATGGATATATTTGTAAAGTACGAGCTGGGAATTATTTCCTTCATATCCAGTGGATTGATTCCCAAGGTGTCAATGACAGTAGCATTATCAACGTGACACAAAAGGAGAACATGAGTTCTCAACCAGTGCAGGTTAAACAGCTTCCTATGGTACAGTGTGGATGGCAGCCACCTAAGTCCTCACCTTGCAGATCTGCACTTCTGTCCAATCTCAGATCTGTATATCCCAGTTAGATGTCCATCAGAAGACATTGTACTGTCAGACAACATAAAAGGATTGTTTAGGAAAAATTCAATTTTTCATTCTGTTCCTATGGTTTCCCATGTCATAGAATTTGATTATATATATATAAACTTTTTGCTAGGCGTGATGGTGCACACTTTTAATGCCAGAACTTGGAGGCAGAAGCACAAAGATCTCTATCATTTGAATGAGCCTAGTCTATATGAGTTCCAGACCAGCCAGGACCTCATAGTGTGAGACTGTCTCAAACATATTTTTATTAATTCCTTGAGAATTTAATACAATGTATTTTTGAAATCTACCCCCACTTCCCTATCTACCCACCTTTGTGTTTCCATTTTAAGTAAAACCCATTGATTCCTGCTTGTGTTACCCATATACTCTTGGGATTGTGTACTTAAAGAAAACCAACTTTCCCTCTCCCAGCAGCTCTTCAACTAGGGTGTAGGATTTCATATTTGCTTCTCCTCTTCATTCTGAGAGTTGGTGCCCAGGAGAAGAAAAGAAAATATGAAAGAGGCAGGTTCAGATAGACAAGCATCCTGGGGAAATAGCCACAGGGCAGCTTAGACCAAAAAAATCTCAGACCCCATTGCCTGGGACCTGTAAGCATTTCTTTTCTCCTGAATGGTCTTCGAAGATGTGACTAAGTAAAGTACTTTGCCCATTGGGGACCATCCTGCATTACCTAGCTGGCCTACAGATCCAATCACAAGTGTTTCTCCAAGGGAAAAGCACAAGGATATGGGATGCTAATTCGGGGTTGAGGCCATGTGACCTCAGAGGCAGAGATGGGAATGATGAAGAGGGGAAAAAGATGACAACAGCCTTTACCAAGTGGGGGAAGCAAGCGATGGACAGTCCCCCTGATCTCTTCAGGGGCAGCCACTCATGTAACATGCTGCTTGGCAGCCAAGGAACATAACTTTGGATTTCTAACCTCTTAAACCACAAAAGAGGAAGCATCTGTGTTCCAGACACCTGCTGTGTGTGATTGTGTCTAGGACCATCAGAGACTCATGAGGAAGAAGCTACTGAACAGCTCTGAGAGACCTCAGAGGAGGAAGGGGCAAACTTCCTCCTGAATGTCATTCTCTGTTTTCTGGTGTTTAAAATCTTTATTTGTTTATGTTCACTCTATAAAGTGAAGTGTTTCAGAATCACATTTTACTTCTGATATATCATGTGTTTATAGCCATACTAGTGTGAATACACCATATCTAAGTACAACTTCATGGTAATTTTTTTCATATCCATTCCCCTATTATCTTCTACTATCTCTCCTTTTCCCTCCCATGAATCCTCTTCTGTTTTAGTCAGGGTTCTGTAGAGTAACAGAATTTATAAGATGTGTAAATATGGGTTTTATTAGAATGACTTAAAGGCTATAGTAGGGGAGAAACCATACCATATATATATATATTGGACACTGATTCAAAGCCTATATCACCTTTTGGAGAACTCCACCACAGCCTTCCAGGTGGCTACCACCTAATTGGTCCTGTAACTGTGTCTTCAAAAGGCCATTCCATTTTTCTATCAGGTCACCTGCTTCACGATGATGAGGAACATGGTAAAACCAGTGAATTTCATGTTTGTGGGTCCACTATTGCATTTCTCTGGCTGCAAAGTGAGTTCCTTGGTCAGAAGCAATACTGTGTGGGATACCATGACTGTGGATAAGGAACTCTGTAAATCCATCAATGGTGATTTTGGCAGAAGCATTATGTGCAGGAAAGGCAAATTCAAAATTGGAATAAGTATCTACTCAAGAAAAAACAAAGCATTGTCCTTTCCATGGAGGAAGTGGTCCAATGTAGTCAACCTGCCACCAGGTTGCTGGATGGTCACCCAGGGAAATGGTGCCATACCTAGTCTCTGTGTTGATCTCTTGTGTTGGTAGGTCTGGCACTCAGCAGCAGCTGTAGCCTGGTCAGTCTTGGTGAGTGGAAGTCCACATTGTCAAGCTCATGCATAACCCTCCATCTCTGCCACCAAGGCCACTTTCTTTATGAGGCCACTGGGCAATGACAGGAATGGTGGTAGAAAGAGATTGACTGTTGACAGAAGCCGTTATCCTATGTACTTGATTATTGAACTCTTCCTCAATTGAAGTCACCTTTTGATGAGGCTTTACATGGAACACAAATATCTTCACATCCTTTGCCCACATGGAGAGATTAATCCACATACTTCTTCACCAGATGTCTCACCAATTTTCCAATCATGTTCTTTCCAAGTCCATGATCATTCAGCCAATCCACTGGCTACAGCCCATGAATAAGGGAACAATTGCACATTTGGCCATTTCTTCTTCCAAACAAAATGTATGAGTATGTGTACTGCCTGAAGTTCTGCCCACTGTGAAGATTTGCCTTTGCTGTTGTCTTTCAGAGTTGTCCCAGAAAGAGGTTCTAATACTACTACACCTGTCCACTTCTGGGTAGACCATGTATATACCACCACCAGTAAACCATGTCTCCTTTTGTCACTCAATGGATCATGGGGCATGCCCCATGAAGCTATAGGTACATACTTGGCAGCAGGCAGCATTATTATTATTTTTTAATGCTTATTTATTACTTCAAGTTACATCTCCATCACAGTCCCCTCCCTCCACCCCTCCTGGTCCCACCCTCCCACTCTCTGCCCCATCTCCCACCTATCCTACTCCTCTGGAGTTGTATGTCCTTACATATCAGCTGCCCTCAGTTCAGCAGTCATCTGAGGGCTAAGAGCCTCCTCTTGCACTGGGGGCCTACATGGCAGTTCCACTAGGGCAAAGTGTTCCACTAACAGGTAACAAAGTCTATGTTCCTGTTCCTTTTGGTGTGTTGGTTGTAGTATAGATATCCTGTACTATATGGCTAACATCCAGTTATAAGTGAATATATGCCACGTGCATCTTTCTGGGTCTGGGTTATCTCACTCAGGATGAGCTTTTCTAGATCCATCCATTTGGCTGCAAACTGCATGATTTCCTTGTTTCTGATGGCTGAGTAGTATTGTGTAGATGTACCACAGTTTTTTTTTAATCCATTGTCGAGAGCGCGGTCTAAGTCCAAATCCCGACACCTCCTTCTCTGGGAAGGGAGTAGTGTGACCAGGTTACGCCACTCGCAACCCTACACGGTCAAATGGTAAATAATTGGCAATGGACAAGCAGAGTGAAATTATATATTATATTTATTATTTAATTATATATTAGAATTTAATTATATTACTATTATCTAACCTAAACGTTATATTAACTATAGCTCAAACTCTTCTTCTCTTATGTCTGCCTTATATTGAATCACACATACACACTGCAATGCAAACAGGGATATTAATACTATAACAACAATATAAATCCACCACATCTCTAATTCTCCACAGCAAACATTTTATACGACCTGGCGAGAAGTCCTCAGGTGACTTGAGGTTCCTTCCGGCAGAGGAACGGGCTAACAGTACCATGAATGGGACTGCGCCATCATCTGTCACTTGGTCGTAGCTTATATACTATTCTTATGTTACACCCAATATACTCATTATAATATCTACTTAACACACTCCAAAATGGCTTCTTAAGATACTTAGGGGCTTCACGCCCTCTTATCTACACTCCTGCAGGCATGCACCAGAGACCTGCTTACAGACTCATTACATCCATTCTTCAGTTAAGGCACATCTGGGTTGTTTGCAGTTTCTAGCTATTACAAATAAGGCTGCTATGAACATAGATGAGGAAACTTATTTGTGATTTGGTGAGGAATCATTTGGGTGTATACCCAGAAGTGGTATGGCTGGATCCCAAGTCAGAGCTATTCCAAGTTTTCTAAGATATCACCATACTGACCTCCATAGTGGCTGCACAAGCCTGCACTCCCACCAGCAATGGAGGAGGGTTCCCCTTTCTCCACAACCTTGCCAGCATGTGCTGTCATTTGAGTTTTTGATCTTAGCCATTCTGACAGGTATGAGATGGAATCTCAGAGTCGTCTTGAGTTGCATTTCTCTGATGGTTAAGGATGTTGAGCATTTCTTCAAATGAGCAGACAGCATTATGATGGGAGTAGAAACCACAGGCATTCAGGAAACTTCTTGACATAATTTGCTTGTGCCTTCAGGACCTGCTCGGGCCTGGCCATGCATATACCACTTCTGTTTGATAATGGATTGCTGCTAAGTAATGACTTGGTGGGTCAGATAACACCCAGTTCATGGTGGTTGAATGGTAACTTGGTGACCCACTATCAAATGTTCAGTTTCCACTTAGGCCCAATAGCAGACCAAGAGATGTTTCTCAAAGGGAGAATAATTATCTGCAGATTATAGAGACTTGCTCCAAAATCCCAAAGGTCTCTTTTTTGATTCACCTATAGGGGCCTACCAAAGGCTCTAAAAAGCATCCCAATCTGCCTCTGACACTAAAGCTGAGCCCCCATCATGAGCTGAGCAAAAGTTTGTGAAATTCCAATGCCTTGACCTGGCAGTGACCTTCACCACCACCCCCTTCTCTACTGCTGTTGTTAGGAAATGACTAACACAACCACCCAGCTCCAGGGTCTCCTTCAAGTCTCCTTGAGGAAACACCAGCCTAACCCCAGAGATAAGAAGCTCTCCTTGGACAAACAGCCAGGGCCCCTCCTCCAGGAATTTACACCAATGTCTAAACTATTATTGAAGCCTACCCCAAAACACATATAACACAAAGCTTTGCAAAGTTCGGGGTCACCTCTTCCCCTCTGGTGTAGGCCACCCCACGTGCATGGGCGTTGGAACAATAAATTCCTCTTGCTTTTTGCATCAATTCAGTATTCAGTGTCTGTTTCTCATTGAGGGTCAGTGGAAAAATAGGGCATTATCCCCTCCGGGGGATGGGTCTTACAACACCCAAGTACTATTGGGTTTGCTGAATCATATGGCCCAAGTGGTAGAGCAGCCTACACAGCAGCCTGGATCTGTTGAAGAGCCTTCTCCTGTTCCAGGCTTTCCTCAAAGCTAACAATTTTGTGAGTCATGTGGTATATGAGCCAGAGTACCATACCCAAGTGAGAAATGTTCTGTCTCCAGAATCCAAATAGGCCAACTGTTGTTGCTGGGATCCATGCCCAAGACTCTTGGGGGCAGGGATTAGCTGACATGGAATTAATGACTCAGATTCTGGGGGTCCAGTAAGTAGCAAAAGCAGACTCGTTTATTTCAAAAGGAGGGAGCTCCCTTTACAACCTCCACCCAGAGTCCCATTGGCTCCCAAACTGCAGGCTGCTGTGGCTCTTCCTCATTGGCTCATGTCTCATTACCTGGTGTTGCATCATCAATCTCCAGGCAGATCTGGGCAGATCTCAGGCTGGGTATGTTTGGGCATGCCGGGGCAAGTCTCTCAGGCCAGTTGCATTTGGAAGCCCTACCATGCATACACTGTTTAACAGCAGGCTTTGTTTCTGCTGAATGGCAAAGCTTGTTCCTCCTATAGCAACCAAATGTTGTACTTCTTTCTTGGTGGTGGAGGAGCCAGGTACAATAACTTATCCTTCACCTTAGAAGGAATATCTTTGCATGCCCACACTACTGGACTCCTAAGAACTTTCGACTTTGACTATTTTAACTAATTTTAACTAACTTTGACTATTCAGTCTTCCACCTGGTCAATTAAACCCATTGCATTTAATTCATCCAACAGAGCAGCAGCATCTCTAATCCTAAATTCTGGCACAAAGAAAGGGGTGACAAAAATCTCTTCAAATGTGCTGGTGCCTCCCTCACCATTTTGTGTCTTATAGGACTGGTGAAGAGCATGCCTTCTGGGCTTTCCCATTGTGGAGGATTAGTTTTTATATTAATGCTAGCATTGGAATTTCCCTGAGCCTAAAAATCCCTTCATCAACTCTAAGTCAAGGGTCTCAGGCTTTCTATAGCTGTGATGAAACAACACAACCAAAAAACAAGTTGGGGAGAAAAGGATTTATTTGGCTTATATTTCTACATTGTAGTTAATTACTGAAGGAAGCTGGAACAGGTACTCAAATAAGAGCTGGAGCTGATGCAGAGGCCTTGGAGGGGTGTTATTTACTGGCCTGCCTACCATGGTTGCTCAGCCTGATTTTGCCCTCCTTCCTTCCCCTCCTCCCTCCCTTTTTTGTATTTGTGGTTGTTTGAATAGGTTTGGCCCCTATAGACTCATATGTTTGAATGCTTGGTCCACAGAGAGTGTCACTTTTAGGAGGTGTGGCCTTATTGGGATTGGTGTTGCCTTGTTGGAGGAAGTGTGTCACTGTGTAGGCGGGCTTTGAAGTCTCCTAATACTCAAGCTCTGCCCAGTGTGAAAGAGAGCCTCCTCATGGCTGTCTGTGGAAGATAGTTTCTTCCTGGCTGCCTTTGGATCAAGACATAGAACTCTCAGTTCCCTCAGCACCATGTCTGCTTGCATGCCTTCATGTTTCTCATCAGGACGATAATGGACTATACCTCCAAAACTGTAAACCAGTCTCAATTAAACACTTTCCTTTTTAAGAGTTGCCATGGTCATAGTGCCTCTTCACAGCAGTAAAAACCTAAGACAGCATTTAATTATTTATTTTTTATTTTTTTTAGGTTTTTCCAGACAGGGATTCTCTGTGTAACAGCCCTGGCTGTCCTGGAACTCACTCTGTAGGCCAGGCTGGCCTTGAACTCACAGAGATTTGCCTGCCTCTGCCTCCCAAGTTCTGGGATTAAAGGTGTGCACCACCACACCTGGCCCTAAGACAGTATTTTTTCTTTTATTGAAAATAGATTATTTTCTTATATAATATATTCTGATTATAATTTCATCCCTACTCCACTCCTCCCAATTCCTCTCTACTTCTCTTACCCTCTGTATCTATTCCCTTTCTGTCCCTCACTAGAAAATAACAGGCTTCTAAGAGATAATAACCAAACATGAGAAAATAAAATATAATAAGATAAAGCAAAAACTATCATTTTGAAGTTGGACAACAGGAAAAAAGAGTCCCAAGAGCAGGCACAACAATCAGAGACTTACTTGTTCTCACAGTCAGGAGACTGCTGAACTGAGAGGGGCTGATATGTAGGGACACTCCACATCATAGGAGTGGGATGGGTGGGAGAGGGAGGAGAGGGGGGGAAGGTGGAACTGGGAGGGGTGGAAAGAGGGTACTATGATGGAGATGCAACTTGAAGTAATAAATAAACCAACAAACAAAAATTCTAAACTAATAGCTATAATATATTATATATATATTTATTGCACACATATAATATGATATATATTATATAGTGTATAATATATACACTATATTTACATGTTATATAATATATAATACATATTATATAACACATTAAAATATATCATATAATATATATTATATAACATAATATGCATAACATGTCATATAATATGTATTATATTTTAATACATATATACTATACACAGAGGACCTGGTGCAGACCCATGTAGGCCCTGTGTCTGCTGCTTCAGTCTCTGTGAGCCCATATGCACCTTGTTTAGATGATTCAGAGGGCCTTGTTCTTCTGGTGTCTTGCATCCCCTCTGGCTCTTACAACCTCTGTGGGATTTCCTGAGCTCTGATAGGAGTGTTTTGATGGAAACCTCCCACTTAGACTCTCTCTCTGATAATGTCTGGCTGTGGGTCTCTGCATCTATTCCCATCTGCTGCTGGAGAAAGTCTCTCTGATGATGACTAGATAAAGCACTGATCTATGAGTATATCAGAAGGTTAAACACAGCCTCTTTCTTATAGAATTCAGTACCACCAGCCTAGGGATAGTATCACCTACAATGGCCTGGGCCCTCCTCCATCAACCACTAGTTAAGAGAATGCTCTACAGGTTTGCCCACAGCCCTGTCTTATGGAGGTATTTTCTCAGTTGAGGTTCCCTCCTCTCAAGTGACTTCAGTTGGTGTCACACTGAGGTAAAACTATCCAGCATACCAAGGGATATTAGGCATCTCCAACCCCTTTCAATAGCCATCTTTTGACAAATGCTTCAGTCAACCATTCAAACGAACTTTTGACACCTTTTTTTTTAAACTGTGTCAACCTCCATTAAACCTAGACTTGCCACTCAGAGAGCCCACACAATAAACTCAGCCTAATCCAGTTTTATGTTCCTTTCACTATTTTCCTATACTCTTAAAATCCATTCACACACATATTCTCCCGACTTGTTTTTAAATAAATTAGTAAACTCATCAAGCTCTTTAATAGTGTAGCACATCTCTTCATGGACTATACTTTCTTCTCCCCTCTAGAAACCTGCTTAGCCTCAAGTCTGGTTATATAGGTCTAGAGGTAACTATTGGTGGGTCTTGAGGGGTGTCAGTATTATCCTCCCTGGGATTTGACTGATAGAATGTCACTGCTGGTTTACCAGCCAATGAAAAATTTATTTCCCCAGTAAAAGTTGAAAAAATGCAATATTTCAGGGGTTGGCGCATGTAAGTACATCTTCTGCTGAGGGTGGACAGACTACTTCCTTAAAAGTGAGACAAACCCCTGCAATTCAGAGGATTCAAAGTTCTCAGCTTCAGTACAGTCCTCCCACATGTTTCTATCCCACCTTACATTTACACCAATGAATGCCCTTACAATCCGAGGTTGAGATGTGAATTTTATCTGTGATTCAGCCAACCTTACAATGAAGAATTTGTTTTGAGCACTGCAACTTGGGCTCTGTGGCTGCTGTTTGAAAGAAGATTCACTTCCAGGCACACTTAGAAAACTTAAGACTGTTTATATGTATCTGGAGCTGGTCATTTTTTATCACTAACTTCATTGTTGTCCTTCATCATATTCTTAGATGCAAGAACTTGGTTAACTTCATCATGGAGCTCATTTCTATCCTTAGTCAATTTATCTGGAGATTCCAGGAGTAACCAATCAGCATCATCCTTTTTCTTATTTTTCCACAAACAGAAGTTTTATATACAGAGTCACCAAATCCATTGCTGTCCACAACTGGTAAGTAAGAATAACCAAATGCATTTATCTCCTTAAATTTGTAAAATAATTCACACCATGGGCTTATAGTACTCTCTGAGCTCCCAGGAGAGGCTTCAATAACTGGAGAGGCTTCCATATTTGTAGATGATGGCAAACTGAAAAGATTATTCTAGATACTTAAAAGGTTCATCCTTTTCCCATCAGTTTCTGGATGAAGCCTCTCTGATGACAGTTATGTTAGGCTCCAGTATTGGAGAATGTCATTAATATTGTCAGAGGTGGGTTCTTTCTTATGGCATGGGTCACAATCTGGGCCAGTCATTGGTTGGCCCTTCCCTCAAATCTGCTCTACCTTTTAACCTCTGCACACCTTACAGGTGGGACAAATTATTGATCTAAGGTTTTGTGGCTGGGTTGGTGTCCCAATTCCTCCATTGGAAGTCTTGCCTGGTTACAGGAGATGACTGGTTCAAGCTCCGTATCCCCTGTTGCTAGGAGTCTTAGTAGGGTCACACTCAAAAATTCCTGGGAATTTCCATTGTCCTAAGTTTCTAGCTCTTCCCAGAGATACCCCCTGAACCTATCCCAGTTTTTTCTCCCAGTTCTCTCTCCCTCTGTCCTCCCCCACCTCATCCCTCCTGTCCTCCTCCCCTCTTTCTCACCCAGTCCCCTCCCTCCACCCCACCCCGATAGCTAATCTATTTCTTCTTCTCAATGAGATCCAGGCATCACCCCTTGGGTCCTCCTTGCTTAGCTTCTTTGAGTCTGTAGTTAGTAGCATGGTTATCCTGTACTTTATGACTGAGACCCAGCAATTGAAGGAAACTGATGCAGAGACTCACAACCAAACATTTCACAGCCAAATGGAGCTTGTGGAATCCTGTGGAAGAGAGGAAGGAAGTATTGAAGGAGCCAGAGGAGTTAAGAACACCACAAGAAAACCTTCAGAATTAACTAATTGGTTACCATAGGGGCTCATAGAGGCTGAATTGCCGATCAGAAAGCATGCATGGGATGGACCTAGGTCCTCTGTGCATATGTAACAGTTGTGCAGCTGAGTCTTTATGTGGGAACTCCTAAAGTGGGAAAGGGGCTGTCTCTGACAACATTGCCTAACTTTGGATCCCTTTCTACTAATTGGGCTGCCTTGTCTAGCCTCAATAGAAGATGTGCCTTAGTCTTATTGCAACTTGATATGCCAAGGCTAGTTGATATCCATGGGAATCCTCCCCTTTTCTGAGGAGAAGGGGAGGGGGGGTGGAGGCAGAGGTGAGATGAGAGGGAGGGACTGGAAGGAGAGGAGGGGAAGGTGTGATAGGGATATAAACTACATAACAATTAACTAAAAAAAAAGAAAAAGAAAAAGAAATGGAGGAAAAGAAAGAGAGGGCTGGGAATAAAGTTTGCTTAGTGGAAGAGATTTTATCTGTGTGCAAAGCCTTAGGTTTAATCTCATGTGTAAATAAATAAATTATAAGCAAAAAAATTCATCCTTATACTTCTGTTGCCCTAGAACAACTTCTAGTACCAAAATCTGTATTAGTGTTCTCTAGAGTAACAGAACTTATAGCACAATCTGTATATATAGAAAGGGAATTTATTAGAATGACTTATAGGCTGCAGTTCCCCTAATCCAGTAGTGTCTGGGGGTGAATCAAAAGTCTAACTATCCATTAGTTGCTCAGTCCACAAGGCTGGAGGTCTCAGCTGGTCTGCAATATATTCTAGAATCCTGAAAAAGTAGGCTCTAATGCCAGTGAAGTATGGATTTACCAGCAAGAGCAAGAGTAAGTAGGTTAAGATCAAGGACCTTCCTTCTTCCATGTCCTTTATGTAAACTGCTAGCAGAAGGTGTGGCCCAGATTAAAGGTGCATTTTCCCACTTTAAAAGATCTAGATTAAATGCATATCATCCCACCTCAAGAGATCCAGATTAAAAACGGGTATTCCCATTTCAAGTCATTTAATTAAGAAAAAATTCCCTCAGAGATGTACCCCAGCCACTTGCATTTTAGTTAAATCCACATGTAATCAGGTTGGCAACCAAGAATAGTTACCACAATGGTGAGTGAGGCTTCCCCTTTGTCCTCATTCTCTTCAATACTTGTCAGTTGGTTTGTTCATCTTAGACTTTCTGACTGGGGTAAGATGAATTGTCAAAGTTGTTTTGATTTGCATTTCTCTAATTGTAACAGATGACAAATATTTAAAGCAATATGTCTTAGCCATTTTAGTTCTTCTGAGAATTCTCTGTTCAGATCAGCTTACTTTTTAACTTGGCCATTTTTTTTTAATTCTTTTTGTATTAAGTCTCTGTCAGAGGTGTAGCTGGCAAAGATTCCCATGTACTTTATGAGTTTCCTTTTTACTTGGTTCATTAGCTGTGCAAAATCTTCTTAGTGTTTTAAAGTCGTAGTTGTTAATTGTTGGCCAATCCTGGGCAAATGCAGTCCTGTTCAGAAAGTCTTTTTCTCCACCTGTATTTTGTAGGGTACTGCCTATGTTTTCTTCTACCAGTTCAGTGTGTCAGATCCCCTTGAACCAGAGTTACAGACAGTTGTGAGCTACCATGTGAGTGCTGGGAATTAAACCCTGGTCCTCTGGAAGAACAGCCAGTGCTCCTAACTTCTAAGCTATCTCTCCAGCCCCAAAGGGCAGTATTTGTAAAGCTGGAAGTTGGAGGATGAAATGAAGAGTCAAAATGAGTCTATTAAGACATGCATAAATTAAATGAAGAACTAAATATCTACTACTAAATATTTCACAGCATGTTAAGTCTCTATACCGTTGGAGTCTTAAGTAAGGTGAAGGAAGAAATATGGGATTCACCTTCACCTTCATGTTGAGTTACTTACTTATTAGGGTCCTTGAAGAAAACAATTTGTTTTACTGTTTTCTTATGTTTGGATATTCAGTTTTTTTTTTTTTAAATCTCAAGAGTGCCAAACAATTTTAATTTAAAAATTCTGGATATCTGAGTGTGTGATTCATTCTATAAACATATGCTTATTAACATGAGGGTTAGATAAAACAAGAAGGATGTACTCTACATTTTGAATCTGTTTTTTTTCCATAAGAGAATATGACAAATTGTATAGTGTGTGAAATAACCTTACAATATAATCTCTAATATCGAAACATCACAGTGTTACATCTACTTTAAGGTCTGAATTTCAAGGATCATGTGCACTGGACAGTTGCCAAATGTCCATTTCTGCTTATGCTATATGTATGTGCAGAATCTATCCATTGACCTGCATAGATCAGCTGTTCAAGCATCAAGAGCTATTCTAGTACTTGTCCAGTACCAGCTACCTATGAAAGTCTTCCCTGGCAGGGAAGTTGGGAGTATCGCCTGGACCTTGCCCTGGTTATTTCCTTTTTTTAAAAATTTATTTATTTATTGCTTCAGGTTACATCTCCATCATAGTGTCCTCTTTCCACCCTTCCCAGTCCCACCCTCCCACCCTCTACCCCCTAACCCTTCCATCCCACTCCTCTGGAGTGGAGTGTCCCTACATATCAGTCCCCTGACCCAGTTCAGCAGTCATTTGAGGGCCAAGAGCCTCCTCATACCCTGGAGGCCTACAAAACAGTACCACCAGGGAAAAGTGTCTCAATGACAGGGAGAGAAAACAAACAGACAAACAAACAAACAAAAAAGTCTATGTTCCTGTTCCCTTTGGTGCGTTGGTTGTCGTACAGATATCCTGTACTATATAGCTAAAATCCAACTATAAGTGAATAGATGCCATATGTGTCCTGAGTTTGGGTTAGCTCACTCAGGATGAGCTTTTCTAGTTCCATCCATTTGGCTGCAAATTGCATAATTTCATTGTTTCTGATAGCTGAGTAATATTCCATTGTGTAGATGTACCACAGTTTTTTAACCCATCTTCAGTTGAGGGACATCTGGGTTGTTTCCAGTTTCTAGCTATTACAAATAAGGCTGCTATGAACATAGATGTGGAAACTTCCTTATGATTCCGTGAGGAATCATTTGGGTGTATACCCAGAAGTGGTATGGCTGGGTCACGAGGCAGAGCTATTCCAAGTTTTCTAAGATATCGCCAGACTGACCTCCATAGTGGTTGCACAAGCCTGCACTCCCACCAGCAATGGGGGAGGGTGCCCCTTTCTCCACACCCTCGCCAGCATGTGCTGTCATTTGAACGTTTGATCTTAGCCATTCTGACAGGTGTGAGATGGAATCTTAGAGTCGTCTTGAGTTGCATTTCTCTGATGATTAAGGATGCTGAGCATTTCAAGTGTCTCTCGGCCTTTAGGAATTCCTCCTTTGTGAATTCTCTGTTTAGCTCTTTCCCCCATTTTTAAAAATTGGATTATTTGGTTTCTTGGCATTTAATTTCTTGAGTTCTTTGTAAATTTTGGATATTAGCCCTTTGTCAGATGTGGGGTTGGTGAAGATTTTTTCCCAATCTGTAGGCTACTGTTTTTTTTTTTTTTTTTTTCAAATGACAGTGTCTTTTGCCTTACAGAAGCTTTTCAGTTTCATGAGGTCCCATTTATTGGTTGTTGGTCTTAGGTCCTGAGCTGTTGGTGTTCTGTTCAGGAAGTTGTCACCTGTGCTGATGAGTTCAAGGGTTTTCCCTACTTTCTCTTCTAGTAGATTTAGTGTGTCCAGCCTTATGTTAAGGTCTTTGATCCACTTGGACTTAAGTTTTGTACAAGGTGATAAGTATGGGTCTAATTTCATTCTTTTACATGTCGACATCCAGTTAGACCAGCACCATTTGTTGAACATGCTGTCCTTTTTCCATTGTACGGTTTTGGATTCTTTGTCAAAAATTAAGTGACAATAGGTGTGTCGGTTTGTTTCTGGGTCTTCAATTTGATTCCATTGATCCACTGGTCTGTTTCTATACCAGTACCATGCTGTTTTTATTACTATTGCTCTGTAGTACAGCTTGAAATCGGGGATGGTGATACCTCCAGATGTTTTTTTTTTTTTTAATTGTACATGATTGATTTAGCTATTCTTGTTTTTTTTGTTGTTCCATATGAAATTAAGAATAGCTTTTTCCAGGTCTAAAAAGAATTGTGTTGATATTTTGATAGGAATTGCACTGAATCTGTATAATGCTTTTGGTAGGATGGCTATTTTTATTATGTTGATCCTACCTATCCATGAGCATGGGAGATCTTTCCATCTCTAATGGCCTCTTCAATTTCTTTCTTCAAGGGCTTGAAGTTCTTGTTGTACAGGTCCTTTACTTGCTTGGTTAGACTTACCCCCAGGTATTTTATATTGTTTGTGGCTATTGTGAAGGGAGTTGTTTCCCTGATTTCTTTCTCAGCCCATTAATTTGTTGTATAAAGAAGGATTTCTGATTTTTTTGAATTAATTTTGTATCCAGCCACTTTGCTGAAGGTGTTTATCAGCTGTAAGAGTTCCCTGGTGGAATTTTTCGGTCGCTTATATATACTATCATATCATCTTCAAATAGGGATAATTTGACTTCTTCGTTTCCAATTTGTACCCCCTTGATCTCCTTTAGTTGTCTTATTGAATACTCAGTTTTGCATGTAGTCAAGGTGCTGACAAATTTTTATTCTATAAAACTAAGATAGAATCTTAGATTCAAGAAGATCTTCAAAGCAACACTATGTAGGATAGAATTATAAGATCTGGACTTTTAGCAGCCAGATTATCTGACCATAACTCATATACTTACAAATCCAGATATACTAAAAATCCTTCTCCCTTCAGTATTCCAATTCTATTACTTACATCTCTCTTTCTCTGATTCAACAGAATTATATAATTATAACAAGGCAGCATGAATATATTTTTGAACAGATAAGCAGTCCTCAAAGTGCAATAACTGTATCATCTATACCATCATCATGCGAGAAACCATGGTGAGTAGACTGAAGGGCTGTACCCCAGAACTATATACAAATACTCTGGAAAGTGAGCAATAAAGCTATGTTCCAACAACCTCAATAAATCTTTCAAATTAAGCATTTGAGTTCACAGCAATGGAATTATTGAGTTGAGACTCAAAACTGGCCCATTGCATGTGTCATTAAACATTCTCTTTGTTGTTCATCATTGTCTTTATGGTAATGGCAATGGAATTCTGTGTCTTCTCATGCTGTGTGTCTGCTCTGGCAATGAGTCCCATCATCACTCCTCATTCTTCAACATCATTATTTTAGTAAAAAACAAACAGAAATCATCTGTGTGGTTCAGTTTTATTCCATTTGGTCTTTTCCTTAAATATAATGATTGAAATCAAAACCCATTCTTCTGTCTCAAAAACAGCTCTCTCAGAGGCTTTGAAAATAATTATAATACTCAGCATACTACATTCTTTAATCTTTTTTCTCCTTTTATTGTTTTTTTATTTTGTGAATTTCACATCATGCAGCCTGTACTCTCCCATCTCCCACTTCCCCTCAGACACACCTTCCACCCTTGACACCAAGGAAAGTGTCTTCCAGATACAACAGGACTGACACACGTGTGAACTCACATTGAGTGTGGCAGTGTGCATAGGGCCTGCACAGGTCCAAGTCAAATGGGGTCCCTGACATGAGACAGGGAAGTGGACAAGATCTCCTATTTCCAACCAAGTCACTATCTCTAACTGACAATTGTTTGCAAAGGAAAAAATAGATTTTTCATCTATGTTCATAACAGCTTTATTTCTAATAGCTAGAAACTGGAAACAACCCAGATGTCCCTCAACTGACAAATGGATAAAAAAATTGTGGTACATTTACACAATCAAATACTACTCAGCTATCAGAAACAGCAAAATCATGCAATTTGAAGCCAAATGGATAGAACTAGAAAACCTCATCCTGAGTGAGCTAACCCAGACTCAGAAAGATGCACATGGCATCTACTCACTTATAATTTGATTTTAGCCATATAGTACAGGATAACTATCCTACAACCAACACACCAAAAGGATCAGGAACATAGACTTTGTTACCTATTAATGGGACAATTTGCCCTGGGGGTGCTACCATGTAGGCCCCCAGTGCAAGAGGAAGCTCTTAGCTCTCATATGACTGTTGAACTTAGAAGGGCTGATATGTAGGAACACTCTACATTGAAGGAGTGGGATGGGTGAGAGAGAGAGGAGAGGGTGGGAGGGTGGAACCAGGAGGGGTGGAAAGAGGGTTCTATGATGGCGATGTAACTTGAAGTAATAAATAAATATTAAAAAAATAGATTTCTCCAGTGGAATTCCACTGGCTGTATAAACCACAATCAGGGATGACTCCCTGCATAGCAGTTGATGGCCAATACAAAATGCACTCAATGGTGTTTTTGTATATATATATATTGGTTTTTTTGAGACAGGGTTTCTCTGTGTAACAGGTCTGGCTGTCTTGGACTCACTCTGTAGACCAGGCTGGCCTTGAACTCACAGAGATCCACCTGCTTCTGTCTCCCAAGTGCTGGGATTAAAGACGTGTGCCACTACACCTGGCTGTTTTTGTAGATTTTTAAAAATATCATATTGTTTTTTTTTTTTTTACTGTTTTTCCTTTTTATTGTTTTTTACTTTGTGAATTTCACATCATGTACCCTGTTCCCTCTCCTATCTTACCTCCCTTCAGACTCACTCTCCACCCTTGCAATCTTCCCCCACATTAAAAAAAAAAATCTCATTGTGGAAGCTGTAGTGCATGTGTCTCAATGTGTCCAGCAATATTCCCTGCTTCCTGATTTTTTTTACTAGTCTTTTGACGGTATATTATGGTTTCTGATTTGTGTGTGTGTGTGTATTTCTTGTGCTTTAAATTTTTTTTAAAGTTTGCCTGTTTGTTTTATAGAGAGGGGGGAGGGAGAGAGAGAAAGAGGTGGAGGAGGATCTGGGAATTGATGGGGAGGTGAAACTGTGATCAGAAAGTAGTGTATGAATTTTCAATGAAAAACAAGACTCTGTCAATAATCTTAAAAAAATATTTTCATATAAAAAGTCTAGAAAAGTTCATCCTGAGTAAGCTAACTCAGACCCAGAAAGATAAACATGGTATGTATTCACTTATAAGTGGATATTAATCATATATCACAGGACAACCATCCTACAACCCATAGACCCAAGCAGACAGGAACCTAGCATAACTATCCTATGAAAAACTCCACCCAGCAGTGGGTCATGGACCCTGTTGCCTGTTAGTGGACACCTTATCAGGCCCTAGTACAAGAGAAAGTTCTTAGCTCTCATGTGACTGATGAACTGAGGGAGGTTAGTAAGTGGAGGCTCCCCTCAATGGAGGAGGAGTGAATAGAGATAGGGAAGAAGGAGGGAGGGAGAGTGGGACCTGGCAGGGAGGAGGCAGGAGACTTTGATGGAGATGTAACTTGAAAAAATAAATTAATAAATTAAAAAAGTCTAGCAATGTGAGGAAAATGTAAAAATGAGCAATAAAAACAAATCAGTGATTTAAAAATCATAAAACTAATGAAAGAAATCAAAGAACTATGAAATGACTGATACTCCATATTCATGTGAAAGAAGTCTTCCCGCATTTATCTACAAAATACGTGCATTTCCCTACAGAATAAGTGTAATCCCAATCAAAATTGGGATTTTTTTCAAACTGATTTTTTTCCCCTTGAGACATAAAACTGGCTCAGAGCTCACTATGTAGTCTAAGGTGATTCAAAAGTATGGTGATCCTCTTTTTTCAGCCTCCTTAGTGTGGGGTTTTAGGCATGACCTACCAAGTCCAACTCAACAACTTGATTCTTTATGTAGAGAGGCAACTGTGACAAATTGCCTCTCCTGATTAATGCCTGAAGAACTAAAATGGGAAAGGAGGGAGTCAAGATAATCCAGCACATGAGTACAAATGGCACCTCAGTGTTCATTTTTATGGTTACAACTCCTTTGATAACAGTTACAAGTTTACAGTTCAGCAAGGAAGTCTGATTCACAGGCCAGCATGTTCAAGGTTATATAAAGAATGGCAATGTTATTTTTCTTTAGAAAACTGACTGACATATGGAAGCTTCTTTTGCCCCAACGGTTCTCTGGTAATTGAAGAAGGCCACAGGCATTCCTGTGTTCCTTCCCACATTTGTTGGCGTTCTAAAATTAACACTGGATGTTCCTATGGCCATATCACAAATCTATTATATCTGTACATAGCCTTAATTCAAACCCCTTATTTATCTTTTACTATCTTCAAAAAAACATGCCAGTATACATACAGGGGCAACAGAACACTGGACATAGGAAAGAACAGGGAAGCAGCAAAGAACAAGGACAATTACCATTAAAGAGCCAAGAAATGGGGAGATCCATCCAAACCAGGATGGCCACAGCTGTGATTGTGAGAAACGTCGAACAGTGTCTTGCCACTGTTCTAGTCCCATGTTAGTTTACTTAGAGTCGTCAGGTAAATATAGGCCAGAGAGTTGCTGGCATTCCAGATGCTCTTTCAATTAGTGATAATCTAGTGTTGTTCAGCTTTGTAATAGAGCTGTTCCCATTTCTAGCTCTTGATTTAATTCTCCTAATATATGAGCTGAATTGTCAAGAGTCAGAAGACTGGGAAGGAGCAGGAGCCAAAGACTCAAGGAGAGGCTCATGTACACCTCCCCCTTTCCTTTCTGAAGGGGCTGTCTGTCCCATGCTTTCTCTTCCTCCCAACTCCCAAAGGATTCCTTTGCAATTGCTGAATACTAAAGTGAAGAGATTACAGAGACCAGACTTTTACAGGTAACCCTTCTCCCTGCAGATGTGCCTTACAAAAGGCTTTCAATACCTCCTGCTGCTTCTGTAGCTCTCAGGGAGCCCTGGGGAGGGAGCCTGTAACAATGTTTCTTTTAGTATTTGTGTAATATCTTAAAATCTTGTTTAGATGTGCATACTCTATACAGAACATATCACAAAGTAAATATTCTACCTGTTTAGTTTCATTTTGGCCCATGTTTGTGACCCTGGTAGTCTTGGGAAATACCCTGTGAGCAATCTTCTGAGTTACTTACAACTCTGACCTTTCACACATGAGTTGTGATGCAATGACATGTCACAGGGCCATGTGAATGTGTGTTCAAATGAAACTGAGCTGAAGCACTGTGCTTCAGGCCATGGCAATGTGCCATGGTGGAGTGGGTGTTAGACACTGAACTAACGGGGACAGTGTAACCAAAGAAATGAGAGCAGAGCCCTGAGCTCAGTGGAAACAGATTGTTCTGTAACAGAGGGGCAACATGCTTGCTCTCTATGGGAAAGGAGGTTGTGTGCAGAGGAGTGGGGGAAGGGAGCACTAGAGGTTTTGTAGAGTTTGAAAGGAGAAGGGTCTATTGGGGGGGGGGGGAGAATGTCCAATAGAAACATTGCTGGCCTTAGTTCTGCCTATGCAATTTCAAATAGAAACTGTGCTGACAGTTATCCTTGAGCTTGGGAGCTGCAGTTTCAGATAGGAACTATCTGTGCTAGCAGATATCCTTGGGCATGGGGGTTTCTGTGTCAGAATTTGCCAGACTGAGATATTTTTATCTTTTAGTGGGATACATGTTCACATGCAAAGTGAATGTGCTGCTGCAACATGGTCACACTTTTTGCATATGTACTGATTCATGAGTATGTGCATGACATTGTGGACATGATTGTATACATACATGGTTGTTTGAATAAGAATGGCCCCCATAACCTCATGTGTTTGAATGCTTGGTTCATACCGAGTGACACTATTAGGAGGTGTGGCCTTGTTGGAGTAGGTGTAGCCTTACTGGAAGAAGTGTGTCACTATGGAGGTGGACTTTGAGGTGTCAGCCAGTTTACTTCCTGCTGCCATCTCCAGTTCCGTGTCTGCTGGCATGCCACCATGCTTTCTGCCATGACAAGAATGGACTAAACCTCTGAAACTGTAAGCCAGCCCCAATTCAATGTTTTCCTTTATAAGAGTTGCTGTGGTCATGGTGTTTCTCCACAGCAAGAGAAACTCTAAGACATGTGAGCCATGTTGCACTGTAGTGCCATGGCAGTATGGGGACATGTATTGACATGTGAGTCACATTCTGCTGTTGTGCCATGGTGGCATGGACATGTGTGTTCACACAAAACATTGCCATGGCACCATGGCATTATGACAAGGGCATACATGTTCACACATGAGATGTGCCAGGGCACTGTGCTGAGGAACCATGATGCCATGTAGTGACAGCATGAGTGTGAGTGTTTAGATGGGAGTCATGGCAAGTGCAGTGGGGCCAGTGATGTTAACACACATATTCAGGTACAGCCCACATCATGCCAATGCTACAGTGGTGTGTGCTCATGTGTTCACACATAAGTTTACACATGATCTCATGCCACTCCTAGGGATGTGTGTTCACACATGAGATTCACCATGACCCAGTGCCATGCTGGCATGTGTACTTGTGTTTACTCACAAGCTCTCATGCAGTGCTCTGCTGAACAGTTGTATGCATACATCCTCACATGTGAGCTGCCCCATGGTATTGAGTCACTCCAAAGAGCAGAGCCATAAGGGTTCAGTGCTGTGTCCCAGCAGCACTGGCACACATTTTTACATGCAAGTCATGCTGTGGTTCTGTTCCATCATGGCATGGTTACATATGTCGTGCCTCAGCTGTGTGGACATTCTTTTCACACTTGTGCCACATAATGGCACTGTACTGTGTTGGCATGTGCACATGTGTTTACATGCGATTTGTGCTATACCATGGGGGTGTGCATAGATGTATTCATGTGCTAGCCATACTGGGGAGCTACAGGGTGGCAGCATGGGCACACATATCCGTACATGATCTGCACAGTGGCCCTGTGCCATGGTGGCGAGGACACCCTTGTTCACACATGAGCCATGCCATGCACCATATGGAGGTAGCATCGGCATGTGTGTGCATATGTGAGCTGTGTTGTGGCACCATGGCACATTAATGTAGCAAAACTCCCCTGTGAACCACCATTCCCATTCCACAGCAATACAGTGCACAGACACAGCCCACATGTGAATTCGTGTAACTATGTTATCATGACACTGCATTATAACTTAACTCACATGTGAACTTGCATGACCGGGCCCATGGCACAGAATCATTGTTTGTATTGGAATATGTATGTCCACCTTGCCATGGTATGGTGCTGTGGCATGGATTGCATATGAACACACGTATTGACCCTTCTGGGCTAGGGCATTTGGTTAAGGTCACATGGGAACTTGTGTATACATCCCACCATGGCAGAGCACCTCAGCATGATGCCAAAGCAAGGCAGCATGAAGCTGCTTGCTTGTGAACATGAGTGCCCATGCCATTCTGGCAATTCATCACAGGATAGTGCTGTTGCATGGCTCACATGTGAACACACATGCCTTTGCCTCTCTGGCATGGCACAAAAGTGAGGCTCATATTTGAACACGAGTGCCTATCCCTCTACCACATGGCACCACAGCACAGGAATATGACATGATTTGCCAGTGAGCACACACAGCATCACAGTGCACTAATATGGCTTACATGTGAACACATACTGCTGTTGACACAGCCCCTGTGTAAATATGCATGCACACCTGACAATCACACAGTGCCATGGCATGGACCATGTGTGAATGCACATGCCCATTTTACCATGCCATGGTGCAACGGTAAGGCTTATGTGTAAACATTCTTGCCATCATAGGGTGGGACTGTGACAAGGTGCCACAACATGGCAGAATAGCACGGTATAGACTCCCATCTTACTGTGAAGATGTGTTCATGCCAGCACAGCACAGTGCCACAGTGTGATAGTGCAACCATTATGTGAATATACATGCCCAAGTGGTTGTGGCATATGCCCATGCAGTGCAGCTCAAATGTGAATACATGGGACCATGCTGTGGTGGACAGCATCAAGGAGCAGCTTTCATGTAAACACATTAGCTTATTCCACCATAGCATGGTGCCATGGAGCAGCTCACATGTGAACATGTATGTCCATGCCACTGCCACATGGGACAGTGAAGTGGCACAGCTTGTATTGGAACACATATGCCAATTCCACCAAGTTTGAGCAAGCATGACCAGTTTACTGTGAACACACATGCCGATGATGCCGCCACACAGAGCCACACAGTTCAGCTCACGTATGAACATGCTGTCTACACCATTGCAGAATGGCATCATGGCATGGATTGTATGTAAACAGTGTGCTCACACTGCCAAGGCACAGTGCTGTGGAGTGGCTTGCGTGTGAATCTACCTCCATGACCATACCTCTACTGCATGTTGCAAAAGCACATCGTAACAACACGTCTCATGTGTGAACATGCATGCCTGCACCACTGTGGTATGGCTTCATGGCATGGCCCTGCACATAGCATTGTTGAACATTTTTTTTTGTGTCAACAAACATGACCTCATGGTGCTGTGGCAAAATGTACTGGACTAGCTTACATATGAGCATATATGCCCATGCTGTCCCTGCATGTGCTACAGCAAGGCTTGCATTTGATCACTTATGCCTATGGTGCCTTGGCACATCTCATGTGGGATCATGCATGTCCATGTTACATCAGCATAACTGACATGGAAACAGGTGTGAACACACATGTTCATGGCATAGTGACATGACACCGAGGCACAGATCTTGTGACCGTGTGTAACCATATTGTGGTATGAAGCCACAGCCCAGTACTGCAACAAGCTAGTACATGATACTGGTGCAGCTCAGACATGAACATGTTTGCCCACTCCACCCCAGCATGGTAGAGTGATGAAATTTGTGTGTGAATAATCATGTGAATGAGCATGGCACACCATGTGGCACAATGCTGGGGCACTGTTCACGTGTGAAATGCAGACACATACTGCCATGGTATAGTGACTTGCTTCAGAATGTGAGTGAACATATGTGCCCACACAACCACACAATGGCTGATTAGTGCCATGACAGGACTCACATTAAATACATGTGCCTGTGTCACTGTAGCACAGTGCTGTGGCATGGCTCACGTGTGTACACATGTACTCACACTGGCACAGCATACTGTAGAAGCATAGATCATATGAGAACATGTATTCCCATGCCACTGGGGTATATATCACTGTCACATGGAGCATTAGAGTGGCTTGAATATGAACATGCATACCCATGATACCAGGGCAAAGAGCCATGGTGCAGACTGCATGTGAACATGTGTGATAATATTGCAGCAGCACTATATCATAGCATAACTTGCATGTGAATGTGTATGACTATGCCACCATGGAATGATGTCACACTACCATGGTATGGTGTGCTTGTGACATTTGTGTCCAAGATAACATGAGATGATGATGGAATGGCATCACAGCATGGCTCATGTGCGAACATACATGCCCATGACTTTGTGACACAAAAACATGACACACCTAGCATGTAAGCATATGTACTTTCATCTGTCTTTTTTGATGCAGCAGTGTGGTTTACATGCGAACACACATGCCCACTCAGTCATAGCATGGCTCTGTGGCAGAGTTTGTGTATGAACACATATGCCCATGATACCATGGCATAGCACCATGGCACAGGGTCATGGGACAATTTTCATGTGAATATATGTGCTCATGCCATCATGAGATGGCAGAGTACCACAGAACTCTGACATAGTACCATAATGTGGCTCATATTTAAACATGTGTGACCATGCCACCATTTAATGCTGTCTTGTTAGGTTGAAGTGTGCAGATATGCATGCCCATTTCTCTGCAGCACAGGGCTGAGGCATGTCTCATGTGTAGCAAACCTGCCCATGCCAGTGCAATACAGTGCTAGGGTGACACTTGCTAATGAACATGTATTTCCATACATCCACAGTGTGGCTAGCATGTGAAAATGTGTGCCCATGTCTCCATGGCACAGTGCCATGGCATGATTTGTAAGCAAACGTGTGTATAAACACTACCATGGCACCACAGTATGGCATGGCTCATTTGTGAATATATATGACCACACTACCACAGCATCGTGTCACAGCACAGCTCACATGTGACCACACATGACCATGCTGCCATTTACACAGTTTGAATCACATGTAGACATGTGTGCCCCCTCTACCATGACATGGTGTTACAGCATAGCTTACATGTGAACACAATACTGCAGGAGGATGATGTGGAGCTGCTCACATGTGAACCTTGCATGCTCATGTCATTGAGGAACAGTGCAGTGGTGAGGCTCATGTGTGATCACACATGTGCATGACACTGTGGCACAGCATGATGGTCTGGTGCATGCATGAGCACTTGTGCCCATGATGCTGTGGTATGCCACTGTTCTGTGATTTGAGAGTGAGCACGAGTAGCCACATCATTTCAACCACAGTGTGTCTGTGTGTGAACACACTTGCCCATACCAATGCTGTAAGGTGTGTGGTGCAGATCACATGTGAACATGTGTGCCCATGCTGCTAAGGCACCTGATCACAGAATGGCTTGTAAGTGAGCACACCAGCACTGCCATGTCACACATTTACAGACCTGCCACGTTCCAGTGCTGCCATATGATGGTACAGACAGACCTGTTCATGTGCCTGCTGTGTACCAGTGCTACCACATGGTGGCAGGGCACATCTGTTTGTGTGCTTCTCATGTCCTAGAACTGCCACATGATGGCACAGCCATACCTGTTAGCTTTCTTCTTCTGTACCAGGACTGCTATGAAGCAGCGTGGGCTCATCTGTTCACATGCCAGCCATGTCCTATCACCACCATGTGGTGGTGGGTCACACTTGCTTGGAGGTCTGCCATGATCCAGCATTTCCATATGATGGCTCTGACAAGCCTGTTCACATGTCTTCTGGGACCAGCATCATCACATGTTGGCAGAACACACCTGTTTGCATGCCTCTGGTGTCCTAGCGTCACCATGGCACATCTGTTTTGCCTTAGGTGTCCCAGTACTATCACATTGTAGCACAGATTCCCCTGTTTACACATATGCACATAATACATGGCAGTGTGGACAGGCATGCTTGAGTGTCTTCCCAGTGCCACCACATGGTGGTGTGGCCACACCTGTCTTTGTGCCTACTGTATTCCACTATGGGCTCCTTGTCATATGCGCATACATTTTTGCATGCCAGGTGGCATTTTATGTCCCAGCCTTGTGATGTGGAAGCATGGGCAAGCCTCCTTGCACACCTGCCGTATTGCACTGCCACCACGTGTGGCTGAGAGATGCCAGTTTACACATGTGCCATGTTTCAGTGCTGCTATGTGGTGGCCTTGACACACCTGTTCACACACCTGCCATGTCCCAGGGACACCACATGTCTGCCTAGGCTCATGTGTTCTCAAACATGCTGTGTCCCATTGTTGCTAGTTGACATCAGGGGCATGTGGGAGCATAGGCCTACCTGTTTGTTGGCCAGCCATGTCCAGTGCCTTCATGTGCGTGTGCTGGATCATGTGTTTATGAGCTCGTGTCCCAGGACAATTACCTGCAAGCACAAAGTGCTTATATGTAACAGTGGGGACAGGCCTGTTGTACATCTGCCAAGTCCCAGCACTGCCATGTCGTGTCCCAGACACACCTCTTTCACACCCTGGCCATCCCCCAGTGCTGCCACAGGCAGGATAGACATCCCTATTCATACCTTCAACATCCCAGCAATACCATCCTGTGGTATGGGCATGCGTGATGACTTCTCTCCCAAGGCTCAACAGCACCATATGGTGGCACGTTGTCCATATCTTCTCGCAGCTGTCATGCCCCATTATTGACACTTGGTGGCACAGGCGTGGGTGTGTGTTAACATTCTTGTTCTGCACCAGGGTTGCCAGAGGCAGCATGGGCATGCCTGTACCTCTCCCAGTGCCAAGACATGGCAGCAAAGACGTGACTATCTGCATCTGCTATGTCTGAGTGTTGCCATCTGGTGCCACTAGTACTTCTGTTGGTACACCTGCCATGCTCAAGGGTCAGCAGGCTACGACACGGGCAGGCCTGTTCACATCTGGGCCGGTTTGTACCCACTGTGTCCTAGCACAGCCACCTGCTGGCATAGGCACTCTTGTTTACCTATCTGTGAGTTGTAGCACCACAACATCTGTTCACATCCATGTCATCTCCCAGTGCCACCATTTGTTGACAAAGGCCGGCTTACTTATATGCCTGTCATGCCCCAGGGCTTCTTCATACACACACACCCCTGTTTGGATGCCTGGTGTTTCCCATTGCCACTGCATGACAGTGTGGAGATGAATGTTAACACCTACCATGGCCCGTGTTCACAGTGTGGGCATGCCTTTTCACACATCTGCTGTGTCCTGGAACAGCGGCATAGTGCTATCATATGCCTGCTCGTGCACCTGCGGTGTTCCCCCAGCTAGTGGCTTGGGCACACCTGTTTGTATGTCTGCTATGGACCAGGGCTACCAACTCATGGTGTCGGCCCACTTGTTTACACACTTTCTGTGTTCCGGTACTGGCTGTTCTCATGCCTGCTGTGTCTCAGGGCCATCAAATGGGCGGCTCAGTCATGCTTGTTCACACACCTGCCATGCTCCTGTTCCCTGTTCCTGGGCAAACCTGTTTGCCATGATCCAGGGATGCTTCTTGGTGGCTTTGGCATGTATGTTCCCATGAATGCCATGTTGTTATGGTGCAACATGTTGGGCTGGGCATGCCTGTTGACATGCCTTCCCTATCCTAGGGTTGCAACTTGATGAGCTGTTTGCATGTCTATTTGCACACTCTCTTTGTCTTACCACTGGCAATTGTTGGCCTGGGAGCACCTGTTTACATGTCCATACTGTCCCAGTCCCACCACATGGCAGCATAGGCATGTCTGCTCACGTGCCTGCCATGTCTTTGTGCTGCTACCTGGCAACCAGGGCATACCTGTTTACGTTCTCCTCATGCTCCAGTTCTACGCTTGGCAGAATTGCAAGGCTTGGTTGCATACTTGCTATGTCCTAGTGCTATTACAGTGACATGGGTATGTGGGGTTTCAGGTCCCAGGGTCCCAGTGTGGTAGCCTAGGCATGGCTGTTCACATGGGTAACAATGCAACCACATGGTGGCCTTGGCTTACCTGTTCATACCGATGTGGTGTCACAATGCCAAAAAATCGCACTTGGAAACATGTGTTTTCACATCTGCATTGTCCCGTGTTGCCTGCCATGTAGCTGCTCAGAATGCCTTCACGCACTGCTTTGTGCCTGCACTGTGATTTGCAGCCTTGGGTTGCCTGTCTGCATGCTCACTATTGTCCCAGCTCCATCACATAGTGGCCAGGGCAAGTGTGTTCCCTGCTTGCTGTGTCCCAGGACTGCCACTTGGTGGCCTGAGCATACCTGTTACCATATGTGTCGTGTCTCAGTGCCACCCTGTGCTCAGTTGTTCACATGCATGCCATGTCCCAGATCTGCCACATACTGGCCTGGTTTCACCTGTTTGCACACTTGCCATGTTCCAGCACCACCATGCAGCATCCTGAGCATGCCTGGTCACATGCCTGCTGTATCCCAGTGCTGTCACATTGTAGCCTGGGCACATCTGTTCCCATATCTGCCAAGTGTCAGTACAGCAATTTGGCAGGCGTGGCACACCTGTTTGCATGTCTGCCGTGTCCCAGGCTCACAAAGTAACAAAATGGCCATGTTTATTCACACACTCGCTGTGTTTCAGAACCACCAATTAATTGTTGATGTGATTGCATGCACTGTTTATATGCTTGTATAATATACCACTGCCACGTGGTAGTGTAGACACACCTGTTCACATGTCTTCTGTGTCCTAGTGCCAAAATTGGTGACATGGACACACATTCTTACATACATGCCATTTCCCAGTGCCAAAGCTAGGGGGTATGGGATCATCTGTTCACAAGTCGGCCATGTCTCACTGCCACCACATGGTGGCCTGGCATGACTGTCTGGATGCTTGTCATGGTCCAGCTCTACTACTTGTCCATCTGGGCATGCCTGTTTGCCAGCACTATCACATGATGGTATGGGCAGGTCTACTCACATTCTTTCCATGTCCCAGGGCCAACAGAACCCTGACATGGTCCAGGGCAGGCTGCTAACTGATGGCCTGGGCATGCCTGTTTGAATACCCATTGTGTCTCAGTGCTGCCAATGGGTACCCTGGGGATATCTGTTTACATGCCTACATTGTCCCAGTGCCATCACATGGTATTATTGTTATACCTGTTTATGTGCCTGCCATGTCCCTGTCCCACCCCTCAGTGGCCTTGATATGCCTGTTTGCATGCTTGTCATATGCCAGCTTCACCATTTGGCAGCCTGGGCAGGCTTGTTTGCATGACTGTCAGGTCCCCGTGTCCCCACTTGGTCTCTTGGATGTGCCTGCTCACATGTGTGTGTCATGTCCTAGCACTAATACGTGGTGGCCTGGGTTTGCCTGTTCACCCTCCTGCTGTGTCTCTGTGCTGCCTCTAGGGAGCCTGGCCCTGTCGGTTTGCACACTTGCAATATCCCAGCATCACCACTCAGTGCCCTGTGCCTGTCTCCTCACATACCTGCAATTTCCATTCCTGTAACACAGTGGCCTGGGCACAGCTCTGTGCATACCTGCCATGACCCAGTGCTACCACGAGAAGACCTGGGCACACATGTTCACTCACTTGCCATGTTCTCATGCTCACACATGTGACCTGTGCAGGATTGTTTGTACACTTGCTGTGTTTCAGGGCTGCCATGAATTTTTTTCCACAGGCTTATTTGCATGTGAGGGCTGACACATGGTGGCCTGAGCTTGCCATTTTGCATGCCTGTCATGTCCCAGGGAAACTATGCAGTGGCCTGGCCATGGCTACTTGTAGTGCAGGCCATGTCCCAGGATTGCCACACAGCAGCCTGGGCACAGCTGTTTGCACTCATGCTGTGTCCCAGGGCTGTCGATTCACATGCCTGGATTTTCTCAGGAATGCCACCAGGCAGAATGGGCATATATCTGTCTCCCGTAGCACACTTGTACGTACACTTGCTGTATCTCAGGGCAGCCTCAGGGTGGCTTGCTATATCCCAGGGCCAATACTGGGCAGGCTTGTCATCAAGCTATTATGGCATGGGCACACCTGTGCACATACCTACTGTGTCCCAGGACCATCACATGGTGGCCTGGACACACCTGTTTAGATGACTGCATTTTCCCAGTGATGCCACCTGGCACCATGGGGATGCCTGCTCACATAACTGCCATGTCTTCGTGCCACCATTGGATGGCCTATTTGTACACCTGCCATATGTCATGTTTGCCATGTCTGGGCACACCTGTTTGTACCTTTGCCATGTCCTAGTACTGCTACTTGGTGACCTGGGCATGCCTGTTTGCCCACGTGTCAGGTCCCAGCCTTGCCCTTTGGGGGTCTGGGCATGCCTGTCCCCTGCCTACCATGTCTGAGTGCGGCCACTTGGCCCGGGCACTCCTGTTGACATCTTTGGCTGTGTCCCACTGGTGCCACTTGGCCACCTGTGCATGCCTATTTGATTGCCTGTTCTTACTCCTGCCCTGTTCCAGGGCTGCCAATTAGTAAAGTGGGCATACCTGTTAATGTGCCTGCTATGTCCTAGTGCCTGAATTTGGTGGCCTGGCACACAGTTTACATGTTTGGAGGATCCTAGGGCCACCACATGGCAATGCGGTATGCTTGTTCACACACACCTGCCATGTCCTGTCCTGACACTTGGTGGCCTGGGCATGCCTGCTCGCGTGCCTGCTGTGTACCAGGGCTACCAAATAGCAGCCTTGTCAGGTCTGTTCACAAACCTGCTGTGTCTCAGTACCGCCAATTTGCAGCCTGGCCATCCTGTTCGATCACTTGCTATATCCAAGCCTGGTGACTTGGTGGCCTAGGCATGTCTGTTCAAAAACATTTAGCACTCCATTACCACCAAGTGACAGCCTGGGCACGTAACTGCATGTTTGCATTGTCCCAGTGCTGCCACATGGTGGTGTGGGTTCACAGACTGGCTAGGTCTCTGTACCACCACTTTCTGCCTGGGTACGCTTGTTTGCACGCTTGCTTTGTCTCATCTCTTCCATGTGGGGGTTTAGACATGCCTTTGCAGGCTTGCTTGCTATGTCCCAGGGCTTCCACTTGTACACCCCCACACACATATCTCCATTGTCCCAGAGCCACCATGTGGCTGTGCATGAACATCCCTGTTCATGTGCTTGCCATGTCCCTGTTTCGGCATATCGTGGCACCAGTATTTCTGTTCATATGCTTGGTATGTTCCAGTGCCACCACATGGCAGCCTGCATATATCTGTTTGCATACCTGCAGTGTGCCAGGACTGCCAATGGTTGTGTGGGCACACCTATTTACATACCTGATTGTTGCAGAGCCATCAAGTTTAGGCATGACCTTGTCACACAGTCAAGGGGTGTAGGCATGCCAGTTCACATGCCTGCCATGTCCCTGTATCAGCACATGCCAGCCTGGGTACTTCTTCAAATATGCATGTTGTGTTCCAGCACCACCATGTGGTGGCCTGTTCTGGCCTAGTCATATGCATGCCATGTCCCAGCACTACCTCACACTGGCCTGGTTACACATGTTTGCATATTTTCTGTGTCCCAGCACTGCCACACAGCAAGTTAGGGCATCCCAGTTTTCATGCCTGTCTGGTCCAAGTGCTGCTGCTTGGTTACCTCAGCATACCTGTGCACATGACTGCTGTGTCACAGCCACCAACCAAGTGGTGGACTGGCCATACCTGTTTGCATGCCCGCTCTGTCCAAGGGCTGCCATATATTAGCTTCAACATGCTCATTCACACACCTGCTGTCGTAAAACTTGGAGGTATGGGTGTTCCTTTTCTCACACATGTCTTGTCTCAGCACAATGTGGTGATGCAGGCATGTCTGCTCCCGTGCTTGCCTTGTCCCAGTATTGCCACATGGTGGAGCAGGCATGCCTGTTTTCCTCCATGCTGTGTCCCAGTGCCATATATGCCATGTCCCAGCATCCACTAATGTGATCAGGCTCAGAAAAGGTATGTGGGCTACCCTGCCCTTATATCCCTTGGTATGACCAGGCTTGCAAATGGCAAGTGGGCCAATGGCCTTCTTCTATGTGACTGGGGTTGGAAATGCCATGTGATCCAACATGCCTATACACACCCTGCCTCATTTGACCTAGTTCAGTAGTGGCATGTCAGCCAACAGGCCCACACACCCTCCAATATGAACAGATTCAGAATTCACATGTGGGCCAACAAGCTTGAACAGCCCCTGAGAATATCAGCCTCAGAAATGGCATGTGGGCCAATATCTATAATCCCACTACATCCCTGTTATACGACTAGGTTTGGAAAAGGCATCTGAGTGGGAAAATAGATTCCCAAGATTGGAGTCTGGCATAAAAGTTCATGTTAGCCCCACTATACTTAGGAATAATAAGTATCCCAGGGAGGACTTGCTGATTTGTGCTTGGTTATGTTGCCAGATAACAGCTTTCCCATGTAGATGTTATGAACATTCTCCTGGAAATGAAATGTAACTGCTGTAAATGAATATGATGATATACCTAGAATAACATGCATAGTGGAAAGAGGACTGCCCTGATGGTATACATAAGGGCCACCCAAACTATTTTAAAGTCACTAAGATCAGAACAAACTCAGGATCCTTTATATTCCTAAATAAGTGGGATCTTACCACTGGAGGGAAACAGGTCACAAGAATCCAAATAGGAAAGTATTATATTATCTATACTGTTTCCACTATGTTATAGAAACATCAAGGGAAGCATTCATATGGGAATGTTAAAACAAGAGGTATACAATCGAACTATAGACCCAATGCCCAGGCAAAGGGAAGTTGAACCAAGTAGTTCTCATAAGTAGGTCATGAACAGGCTTCCTTTTACTCAGTGGAACACGGGCCTACCAATGCCTCCCTCCTCAGTGGACAGGCTCTCCACTCTAGTTTATATACATCTCAACATAATGAATCTTTCATTTTACCAGTTGAGGCTCCTGGGGAGGATTGAGAGAGCTCCTATTCTCATCCCCTTAGCAGCAGGCATGGGAACTACAGCTGACTCAGGACTGGATGTTGGAAGAACACTCTCTTTAGCAATACATCACAGTGATCTGTCTAACCAGGCTGTAAAGGACAAGGAACAGATGTCTGAAGCATTAGGAACAATACAAAACTATGTGGAATCCATTGCTGAAATACGAGAAGAGGCCTAAATCAATTAACAACAGAGAAGGGACTCAGTGCATTCTTATATTACGCATGCTGTTGATGGTGTCCTGAGCTAGGTCCATTGCACGTACCTTGTGGTTGTGTAGCTTGGTGTTCTTGTGGGATCCCAATAATGGAAGATGGGATGTTCCTGACTCTTTTGCCTGCACATGGAACTCTTTTCCTCCTACTGGGCCGCCACATCCAGCTGTGTTATGAGGGTTTGTGCCTAGTCTTATTGTATCTTGTTAGGCCATGTTTGGTGGATATCTCTGGGAGGCTTGCTCCTTTTCTCTTTGTCTCTCTCTCTCTCCCTCTTTTTTGAAGGGAAACAAAGGAGGAGTTGATCTGGGGGAGAGGGGAGTTTGGGGAAGGGATTGGGAGGATTGGGGGGAGTGGGAATGCTGTTATCATAATAAATCAGAAATAGTCAGAGACATGGTTAAACAGCCAAAAAGTCAAGGAAAAAAAAAAACACTAAAAAAAACAAAAAACCTGGGATCCCTGGAATAGCTATTGAAATTGGAAAACTTGACTGATATCTTTAGCTGATTATTTTGAGTCTGTTATTTGGAGCCTGCATCCTAAACTGCCTAGTTCAGGTCGTTACCTCTTGGATAGAAGCTAAAAAGCTACAAATGACACTGACTTCTGAACTCGCTCATTAGGCAATACAGCAGGACAACACTTTACTTCTGGTCCCTTATGATTCAGAATTCCAAAGTTGGAGCCTTTGTATGAAATTTTTAAAAAGCTCCCAGAAGGAAGGACTGAAGAAGAAAAAAATTGGCAATAGTTACCATAAATTATGATTAGCAAACTTCCCTGGGAAATGCCAGCTTACACAGTTATCCGAAAACACAATGAGGCATCTTCTCAGATCTGAGGCAGCACAGCTAGCACTGAATTAATTGCTGACTTCTGCTTTATGAACCTGCTGCCCATTCATCCTTTCTAAAAAGTGCAGTGTCTGTTCTTTTCTCTTGAGACATGACCACCACCAATGTCCACATAGACAGCAAGTCTTATTTGCTAAAGGTGGAACTGTCTTAACCAGAAACCCACAAACTTCAGGTTCCCATACTTGCTGTGTCCAAGTACCACCATGTGGTGGCCTGGATATACCTGTTTGCACACCTGCCATGTCCCAGGGCCACCAAGTGGCAGCCTGGGCATGCCTGACCACATGCATGCTTTATGTGAGTGCTGTCACTTGGTGGCAAGGTGTCCTAGTTAGGGTTTCTATTGTTGCAAAAACGTAACCATGGCAACTCTTATAAAGGAAAACATTTAATTGGGGCTGGCTTATAGTTTCAGAGGTTTAGTCCATTCTCATCATGGCAGGAAACAGGGTGACAAGTAGGCAGACATGGTGCTGGAGAAAGAGCTGAGAGTTCTACATCTTGATCCAAAGGCAGCAAAGGAGACTGTGAGTCACACTGGGCATAGCCTGAGTATATATGAACTCAAAGCCCGCCCCAACAGTGGCACACTTCCTCCAACAAGGTTACACCTACTCAAATTAGACCACATCTCCTAATAGTGCCACTCCCTATGGACATACATATTCAAACCACCACACCAGGGCAGAAATGTTTACATATGAACTGTATCCCAGTGCCACCATGTGGCAGTATGGACTTGTGTGTTTGCATGCCTACATGTCCCAGTGCCACCTCACAGTGGCTTGGGAATAACTTGTTTGCACACCTGGTATGTTCAGGGCTGCTACACAATGGCCTGGGTACTCCTGACTGGGCTCCATGTTCACATGACTGCCATGTTCCAGGGCCACCACGCAGAAGTCTGTGCATAACTATTTACAAATTTGCCATATCCCAGTGCTACCACATGGTGGCCTTGGAATGTTTGTTTACATATCTGCCATGGCACAAAAATACCACGTGGTAATCTGGGTACACTTGGGTTTACAAGTTTGGTGTGTTCCAGCACTGTCCTTTGGCAGGCACACCTGTTTGTATACTTGCTCTTGTCCCAGGGCTGCTATTCAGTGGCCTTCAAATGCCAGTTTGCATACGTGCCATGTCCCAGTATCACCATGTGATGGCCTGGGCACACCTGTTCACACACAAACCTTGTCCCAGTACTACCATGTGGCAGTGTGGGCTTGCCTATGTGCATGCCTACCATGCCCCATCACCATCATGCAGCAACAACTGGCATGCTTGACTGCATGCTTCCTGTTTCCCACTGCCACATGAAAGCCTGGTCATGCCTCTTAACATTCTTGATGTGTCCCAGTGCAACCACATAACAGCCCGGGCATGCCTGCTTGTATGTCTGCCATGTTCAAGGGCCACTATGCTGTGATATTGTTCTCATATCTGCCTTGTTCCAATGGTGCAAAATACTGTGCTGAGCTCTTTTCTTCTTATACCTTCCATGTCCTGGCACCTTCACTTGGCAGCCTTGATTCTCCTTTTCACATGCATAGTGTGCCCCAGAGCTGCCACATGGTTGGTGTCTAAGCATGCCTTTCCATATGCCAACCATTTTCTAGTTCCTGTTGGCCTAGACCCACCTCTTCATATGCCAGCCATATGCCAATGCCACTCTATGGCTGCTTGGGAATACCTGTTTGGACACCTGGATGTCCCAGGGCCACCATGTGGTGGCCCAGGCATACCTGTTACTGGACTACCATGTCTATGTGCTTCCATTTAGCTGAGCACTGTTTGGAGATGAAATGTGTCCATATACTGTCATGTGGTAGTGTGTGATTATCTGTTTGAATGCCTATCATGTCTGAGAATTACTATTTGGCAGAGCAGGCACACTTGTTTGCATGCTGCTATGTCCCAGCACTGCCATGTGGCAAGGTGGACACAAGTATTTGCATCTCTGCTGTGTCCAAATGATGCTGCATGGTGGCACTGGCACACCTGTTCTTGGGAAGAAGGGAAAGTAAGGAAAAGAAAAGGAGAAATGAAAACAGAGGAGGGAGAAAGAAGTGACAAGAGAGGAGAAAAGAGAGGAGAATCAGGAAAAAGGAAAGAAAAGGGTTTGCTTAGAAAAAAAATTAATTAAATTATGTTGGGAGCCATTTGTAGAAAAAAAGGCTAATTAAATTATTTAACCAGTATTTAGATTATTGTTAATTGGTTCGGCATCTGTTAATTCTTAACCCGCCATTATAAATGAATACACACAGACACCACATGGATTTTAATAAGCCTTGGCCTGAATTGAGCAATCTTGGCCCATCTAAGCTAGCTCTTAATTCTATTACCCAAATATCACTCCATATATACATATGCCCCCTAGGACTGCCATTCTCTAAGCTATGCTGATGTTCCTGGCCATGTGGAATGAGGTTCTTTTTTCTATCCCATGGTGTGTGTCCTCCTTCTTCCTGCTCCTGGCTGGAATGAATTAATCCTCTGTCTAAATGCACAGGCTTCCTGTTCTAATCTCAGGAAGTCCCACCTTTCTCTCTCTTTGCCCAGTCTCAGGCCTCAGCATTTTATTTAGCCAATCAGAATCAATATAAGTAACAGACAACAAGCAGGACCAATTAATTAACATTTAGAATGCTTAACACCAAGCCATCAGTTTGCATGTGTGGATTTTCTTTCTTTCTGTATTGTTATTTTTGTTGTTGCTGTGTTTCTTGTTTCTTTGTTTGGTTTTGAGACAGGGTGGAACCGTGTATCCCTGGCTGGCTTGCAACTATGTAGACCAGTCGGGTATAATACTCTTTCGCTCAACATTATTTGTGAACACTTAACTACGGGCAGGAACTCAAGGCCAGGTTGGCTTCAAATTCACAAAAACCTGTTTGCTTCTGCTTCTCAAGCACTGGGACTAAATGTGTGCATCATAGATGCCTAACTTTTCACAGTATTTCTAAAACACATTGATATATTTTTTTTCTTTTTTATGGTGCTGAAGATTGAATCTAGGGCCTTGTGCCTACTAGGTAATTGCTCTAACACTGAGCTATACTGCCAGATCTATACATATTTTAAGTATAGACTGTTAACAAACAAACAAACAAACAAACAAACAAACAAACAAACAAACAGATGTGCCTACTCTGCTATGTGGTAGTACAAGTTCAAGGCTGGCCTGGGCTGTATGGTGAGACATCATTTTGAAAAAAAAGCACCCCCCCCCACAATGGTGCTCATGGTCCTATCTACTAAATGATGAACTAAAAATCACTAGCTCTTTTTATCATGTGGTTTATAATTCAGCAAAAAAGGCCATGAATAAGTATTTGCAGATTGCAACATATATAAAGAAAGTAACACAATAAATGAGGAATGTCTTCTGAAAAATATTGTAGTAAACTTAAAACTTCTTTAAGTAGCACCAACTGCACATAGAGTTGAAATGTAAGAATGTAAGAATATATATCTCAAAATGGCACCTAGTTTTCTTCAAAATCAAAATACACCAAATTGTTCATTACCTATAGGGTGCCTGATTAATATCCATTTTGGTCTGACACAGATACCATAAAACTTCTTACTATATAACTACTATAGTTATTTCCAGTGCATTGCTAAAGAATGAATAACACTGAAGGCACATTCAAAAATTGCAAAATAGGAACCATGCCAGAAACAAAGCACTTACTGTTATTCTACGGCAAGGCACAAGTATGCTCCAGGTTCAGCCATATTCTCAAGCCCTTAATTATTGTCATTTAATTGTATAGGACACTGATAGTTTTGGAAGCAACATTTCATACATGACATTTTAACTTTTTTGGTGAGAGAAGACTGTGTGTACTCCTCTAAAATTAAAAAAGGTATATGTAAGACAGACAGTACATATACTGGGTACAGTATCTATGCAGCAAACCATTTGGTATCAAATCTTCTTTTATAGGGTACAAAATGGTGTGTGCTGCCAGAATTAAATTCACATAACCACAGACATCAGATTGCAACAAAGATGTTAGAAATGTACCTTGGGAAAAAGGCAGACCCTTTAACAAATGGTGCTGAGGAATTGGGTGTGTAAGACTGGCAACTTTGAAATGATTAGAGGAAAACAGAAAGAAAACACAAAATAGGCAGTGACTTTCTGACTGAGACTCTGTCAGGAAATAATAGAAAGAATTCACGAATGCAATCGCATAAGGTTGAAAAGCTCTGTACAGCGAAGGGGAAAACTATTAGAGTGAGGAGTCAATCTGCAGAATTGGAGACACTACCAGCTGTTCACAGAATATCTTTGTAGAGAGAGAATGCAAGAAACATGGAACCAAAACTATTGACCAACAAAAGAACTAAAAGATAGGGACAAATAAATTGGTAGTTCTCAAAAGAAGTACAAATGGTCAATAAATATGTGAAAAACATTCAGTGTCCTTACTGGCAGAAAATTCAAATCAAAACTACAAAGAGATTCTGTTTGACGCAATCAGAATGGCTATTATCAAGAAAACAATGGACTGTTTACCTGTGTAGCCAGGTGGTCTCATAAATATGTCTCATTTCTGAATCACTCAGAAAAACATAACTTCTCCTTTCTTCTGTCATTTTCTAAGCATGCTTTTTTTTTTAATCACTATGGCTTTCCCCAACATTTTAGGCCTTTTCACTCTTTCTCTAAAGCCCCCCTCCTTACCATGTGTCTGACTTCATGCCAGTTTTAGTGGCATAGCTTTTTTTCCCTCTCTCATAGAGAACTACCTGCCTCTGTCTCCATGCCCCAGTTGGACTCTATATCTTTTTAAAAAGATCTGAAAGTAGAAGGGGGATAATTTGAGAAGGGTAAGTGTAGTAGCAGAAAGGGAAAGGGAGACAAAGGGGTCACAGGATATGCGAACATGATCAAAGCATTTTATAAACATGTAGGAAAATAAAAATCACAATAAGACTTATTATTGTATACAATTAATAACATGTAAAAGCCATTGCTAGCATCAGTGGGGAAAATAGTGCTGTGGTGTGATGATAGATGGTTAGTAGATCAGCTGGATGATGAGTTCCCAGGATTTGAGGCTAGGAGTGTGGGCACAAGGCAAAGGTAGCTAGCACTATGTAGGTTTCTCTTCATTCTGAAAACTGCTACATAGGCATCTGCTGAATTCTGAAGGGATGTTGGAGACATCAGTTGCTCAAATGCCGAATTACTGACAGCTAGATACTAAATTTATCTCATTACATATTTGCCCTTCCTATTCTTTCCAAATAATATTCACCCCTAATAAACTGCATTGTTTATCTGACTGAAGTGGGATTTTTCTTATGGGAAAGACACCGAACCTACAGTCCCCACTCACTACTGTTATCTCAGATGATAACCCAGACCTCTCTAGTCAACAAAAGGGACAGAGATAAGAACGAGCCAGCCTGTAGTAGGGAGCAGAGGTGACAATAAAATACCATGCCCACAAACCTCAGCTTCTCAAGCTTCTAGGTGGACACTTGTGTTTTAAATAACAAGTGTTTCATATATATACATATATACACATATATTATAAATAATATACATGTATATATGTACATGTATAATATATGTATATATACACATATATTATTTACACATACACACATACACACATTTATTTTCTATTCCCTTTATTCTTTACCATGGAGCATGAACAAAGGACATCACCTAAAAACATGGAAGGGGAAAAGAAATTGAAGTAATTGGAGTAAATGAATTGATGGAGCCTGTACAACACGACCCTCACCATCTAGTTGACCAACTATGTCTCCCCTTAAACTGCCACAAGAAAGAGTCCATTGAAGACTTTCAGAAATCAATCGTGCTTTTAGCTAAAATAAAAACCCTAGCTCAGAATCCTGGTGGGAGTGGGGAGGATACAGCTCCTTTAACTAAAATTTAAAGTGCATGTACTTCAGGTATGTAATTCCGCTTCTGGGAGTGTACTGAACACACTCTTACAAGAACACCAAGTTTCATGAAAAAAAAAAAGGTGTGAATAACAGCAGTATGTAAAAAACACCAAACCAAACAAAATCTGACCCAACACAAGGAGAGATTAATTAAATAAATGACAGCATAATCACACACTGAACACCACACAGCTTTTGAAAATGAATGGAAAGTGGGATTCTGGGAAGATGGAAGATTACAGCATATGTGTGGACTTTGAAGACCTCTTCCTAAGCTATGACTCAGTGAAATGAGCCAGTACCTGGAAACTGCCCCCTATCCCCCAGGAAAAGTCCTAGAACCTTATTCCCCACAGCCACCCACAGACTGGATGCTGTCATCATAGAGTCACTTGCCTGGAGGACAACCTTTTACTATGTAGGAAGCCAGTGTCTTCCCTTGTCACCAGGACAAGCTAAGAAAAACGTGCTAACATTGACTAAGGTGGGTCTAGTGTAGCCCTGACTTCCCTGACCATCCACCCACTGAGGAAACTGCTGTCTCAGGTGCTGTTGCCACATCTTTTTGTTTTATTCCTGTCCCACACAACCACAACA
This sequence comes from Lophiomys imhausi, assembly GCA_907164525.1. NCBI lineage: Eukaryota > Metazoa > Chordata > Mammalia > Rodentia > Muridae > Lophiomys > Lophiomys imhausi. Next base: position 5,268,991 of record CAJQZJ010033026.1, on the reverse strand, counting down.
TGTATAAATAAGTTATTATTTGCCAGTATTTATTATAGTCGATTGGTTGGTGGTATTAATTCTTAACCTGCCACTATAAATAAACACATATAGACACCTGATGGATTTTAATGAGCCTTAACCTGGATTGTGCAATCTTGGCTCATCTACTGTAGCTTATTTTATTTCCCAAATAAAACCCCATATATATATATATACACACACATATATATATACACACACATATATATATATACACACACACACACACACACACACACACACACACACACACACACATATATATATATATATATATATAATGTCCCCTTGGGCTGTTATTCTCCATGCTATGGTGATGGTCCAGGCCTTGTGGATTTTTTCATCTACTCCATCATGTGTCTCCTCCTTCTTCCTTCTCCTGACTTCTCCCATCTACCTCCCTGTTCCAAAAGCCCTCATACCTTAGCCCTGCCTACCTCTCTGTTTGCCCAATGTCAGGCCTCAGCATTTATTCAATCGACTAGAGACAATGGTTAGCAAGCAAAGCAACATAACTTCATTTGGTGTACTTATGGCCTGGTACAGCAAGCAGGCCTCTCGGAGCAGATTAATTGACATTTAGAATACATAACAGATCACTGCATCACCAACACCTTATAAAACACTGGACTGTCCTTGGACTTAGTCCTCAGAGCCATTTTACCATCTAGTTCCACATTTGCTCTTCATCTAGTCTCATGGCTTTAAGTACCAGGCGTGTCTCATGATTCCAAACTGTGCACCTGCCCCTCCACCTCCTCCAAGCTTCTTGAACCATTTGAGCTTGTATGTCTGATATAGATATCGTACTTAACATATTCAACATAGGAAACTTAAATATTTTAAAATTACATTTATGTATGTATGTATGTGCATGTATGTATATGCATGTATGCATGCACAGGTACATACTTGCTGTTTTGTGCATGTGGTGGTCAGAGTTGGAGTAGGAACATAATTTCTCCACCATGGGGGTTGGGTTCTGAGCATTTGACTCAAGTTGTCACGTGTGGTGCAAGTGCCTTTGCTGCTTGAACCATCCCTCTGGCCCCCAAGCAGAGTTCTTCTTTTATTTACTTATTTATATTAAAAAAATTCAGTTATCTTTATTTTTTTTTACTTTATTTTTTATTTCTTCAAGTTACATCTCAATCGCAATCCCCTCCCTACTCCCCCTCCAGTCCCATCCTCCCACTCTCTTCTGCCTCAACTCACCCAATCCCTTCCTTTTTTTTTAAGTTTAAGGTATATCTTTTTCCCCCCAACAGCTCCCCCTTTCAGTCCAACAAATGGCTCTTTCTCTTATAATAATATATTTTTGGTTGTGAGCCTAGCCTTTAACGGCTGAGCCATCTCTCCAGCCCTCTCTTATAATAATAAATACAATACAAAACAACAGAGGTAATTAGGCCACAGTTATAAGGGTTATATGGCTTAGCATACATTCCCAATACCAGTCCATATGTATTTGGCACCTGACTTTAACATTCTACTATCTAACCATCTCCAAGAGTTTAAAGTTCTATATCTAACTCAGCTTTCATACTAACCTGCATCACAATTTTAAAAACACCTTCTTAGATCCATAACACTCTGTTGATTGCTAAACAACTCAAAATTTAATTATGAGACTCTAGCTATCTATTCTTCAACTAACTCAGAGACCTGAGAGGGATAAATATATCTGATTATATAGGAAGTGCAGGGTCTGCAGCTTCCAAAACTAAGAAATGACATACCAGTGTCTACCTGGACATTTTCCATTTTCTCTCCATACATTATAGCATCGATCTTCAGTCATTTGGCCCTGTTTCTCTGACAGACATTGATTGTAGAGCAGGGGTTATGAAGGACTTGCCTACCCTGTCTTGGCAGAGCTAGGCTGTCGACTTATCTGCTTCCAGGTTTTGTCCTTTTTGGACAGCATTCTGTCTACAGTTGGAGCAAGGGTTTTTTCCTGCCAAGAGATAGGCTTGCCACTAATTCAATCATCTCCCACTGGAGATTCCTCAATGCTCATCTTCTACTTGGAGTAGAATAGGGGGTGCTGTCAGGAGTTGACATGTCTCAATATCAAAAAAATCTAAAGTTAAGAAAACATCTTTAAATGCCATATTCTGCAGATCTCTTGAGGTTTTTGAAGAGGCCTTATATATCTGTTATATTAGGATAAGCAGAAGTTGCTTGTCTCTTAGCAACTTTATTTCTGATTAGCTTAGAAGGGGCGGTAACCAGATCTCAGCATTGAATTCAGCCTATCAGAAGCAATGATATTAGACCTTCCGCAACAGGTTTCTTCAATAATTAACTAGGCTATTGTGATTCCTTTGTAATAACATTTAGCTTCTAATGTATATGCATCCTCTCCAACACAACCAAGATGAATAAACACAACCATCTTTGGATCTATTCCTGATTCTTCACCTGCCATTCTGAATACCCCTACCTTCTCTCACACGGGACAAGGGATGAAAAAAAAATGTAATGAGACATTTTAACGACCTTGTTTAGGTTCCAGATTCCCAGGTTCCTTTTCTCATGCTCCTAATCTCGCACTAGAGTATAAGCAAGCAAGAACACTTTATGGCATTTCTGATAAGTTGTTTTCCCCCCACTTTGGAACTGGAGACCAAACCCAGGGCCCTGTGCAAGCATTCTACTACTGAGCTACATCCCAACTACTATAAATTTCTTTAAAATTGACTTTTAAAAATATTTCCAGAAAACTTTCCTATTATTTTATGAGACAACTGAGAAGACAGTATAATTACAAGTACTTACACTCTTGGCAAAGAGTCCAGTTAAAATAATTACACAGAATGTCAACCACTAAGGAAACAGAAGCCAGGTAAGAAATTCAAGGAATTAATCTGGGACCACAAAAAAATTAAGAAAAAGCAAAAGAATACTGATGAAGAAACTGAACAAGTGTTAAGATGAATGCAATTTAATGAGTTCAGTCTCTTAAAACTATTTTAATTCTATTTAAAATAGAAAACAGAAATTGTGAAATGCTTTAAAATAGTATTAAAAACAATGAACCGGAAAGAAGTTTTAAAAATGTATAATCCTGCAAAAGAAAACATTTGGTCCCTCTGACTGCATATAGCATTCTAATACCATAATATATGAGCATTCTAATCGAGCTTTAAATGCTTTCCCAGAGTTTTGAATAGGCATTAAATGCATATGGCATAAAGTCCAAAGGATGTTAATGCAAATTTAGTGAAAATGAAGTCTTCCTTTTCGTCCCTCTGCTGTCCAACTTCTCTCCCTGCAAGCACATCTTTCTCTTTCTTTCTTCCTTCCTTCCTTCCTTCCTTCCTTCCTTCCTTCCTTCCTTCCTTCTTTCTTTCTTTTTCCTTCCTTCCTTCCTTTCTTTAAAAATAGGTTGTTCGAGACAGGGTTTCTCTGTGTAACAGCCCTGTCTCTCCTGGAAATCATTCTGTAGACCAGGCTTGTCTTGAACTCACAGAGATCTGCCTGCCTCTGCCTCCCGAGTGCTGGGATTAAAGGTGTGTACTACCACGCCTGGCCATTGCACACAGTTTTGAACTGCCAAGTGAGTGCTGGGATTTGAACCCGGGTCCTTTGGAAGTACAGCCAGTGCTCTTAACCCACTGAGCCATCTCTCCAGCCTGCTTTTAGTTATTTCACCTGGCTTGATAAATTAATTTTAATTAAGAAATAGTAATCTCTTGAATAATTCATGTTTAATATCTTAATGGTTTGTTTCAGAAGTTCAATCAAAGTAACATTTTTAAGCTGAGATACCTTGGAGTTATCTCAGATAAAAGAATAAAAGTACATAAACTTATGATCTCAGCACTTGGGAAGTAGGGGCAGGAGGAACAGAGGTTCAAGGCCAGTGGTAAATACACAGCGAGGTCGACCCCAGGCAGGAGTACATGAAACCCCACCTTTAAAAGAAATCACATTTATAAGCTGGAGAGATTCATCAACTAAGAACACAGGATGCTCTTCCTTCCAGAGGACCTGATTTCAATGACCACCACTCACATGGCAGCTCACAACTGTCTGCAACTTCATCCTTAGGTGTTTGAAAAAACCGTAACGAGCAACTGAGAGCCGGGATTCCAAGTGAAGTGAATGGCTTTTCTCAAAGGAAAGCTGGGAGTCTGTTTTGATGCTCGTATTGAAGCAGTCACAGAAACATAAAGGTGGCATCATGACTCGAGGTGATGGCAGCTTGCTGTGGCTACAGAGCAATCAGAGCTGAAGGGACTCAGGAGGGATGTCCAGGTGACACGGTTCAGTGGGAAGGTTGTCATGGTGCTTTCAGAGGACAGCAGAGCAGAAACAGAAACTTCCTCAGAGGACAACAAGAGTAACAGATCTCTAAACACAAGCCAGAAGCAAAGTTTTAGTAAAGCCTTTGGATAGAGGCAACATAGTGATCCACACGAGATAGTTATTGACAACCACACTGATTAAGTCAGTTAAAAGTTTTGTGTCTTATTTATTGGTGGCCAGTCCAAGAGCAAATTGAAACTCTGAAAAGTCTCTTGGTGCTGAAGGTCAGGGATATAGCATTTAAAAAGGCAAAACCTACAAAGATACAACAATGTTAGATGAGGGTCAGAGTCACCTTGACAAGTTTATTCCTGGAAGAGCATAGTAATTTTTATAGACACAAGTTGCCAGTTATTTTGGTTAATACATCTGGACCATAGTCAAGACCACAGAAATCTCAAAGGTGTTGCTAAGACAGATGTGACAATTGAGGGAGAAAGGTAGAGGACTGAGAACCATCCAAGCAAACACAAATGGGGTGAGAACAGGATGGCGATGGCCTTACCTTAGTCATTTCAGCAATAAAGAACTATTCAGTGTCAATCCCAAGTCAGACAAAAATGCTCTCTGTCATGTCTCCATATACTCTCAGTTTCTCATTACAAGGTGACTTGTGTTCCAGTGAATTCTACACAGACAGGGTTTATAGAAGTGCATTTTTATAGAAGCCAGACTCTTTAAAGTTAAGTCCCAAATATTGGAAGTGGCTCTAGTTGTTTTTGGGCAGGTAATGCTTGTGCCCTATTTTAGAAGATTCATTTACCAAAAGGGAATTAAGGGAGAAGGCACAGTTGGTATTGCTGAAGAATGTTTCAGAAAAAGCCATAAAGATGTCCTTCATCTTCGCAAGTGAGAAAGCAGGAAGAAGCATTCTTTGGTGACCTCTTCATAGGTCATGACTCTTTCCAAAGAACTATCTACTAGTGGGAAAGCCTCACCATCACTTTTAAAAATTGAAAATAGATTTTTTCATAAAATATATTCTGATTATGTTTACCCTTACACCAATTCCTCCAAGATCGTTCCACATCCTTTCTTGTTCTCTCTCATTAGATAACAGGCATTAAAAAAAGAATAACTTGCACCTAGAGACACTGCAGATATGACTGCTATGTCTCATGTGCATCAGTAGGCGGCAGAGAAGAGAGAGTCTATATCTACATTCAGTGTTCTGACCTATGAACATCTGAATGAATGGTAGCCCAACATTCCTGGAAATAAAAAAGCAAGCTGGATACCAACACCACTTTGACACTATGGGGTAGCCTGAGATGACTACAAGACCAGTACCAGGCAAGCACCAGATGGGCTCCCAGGACAGGAAACAAACCAGAAACTAGAGGAACTCTGCCTGGCCATTGGATGTGGGGGTCATGGGTGAGCCAGCCTCGAGGGAGTGAGTGTGGGAGAGCTAGCCCTGTCTTCTGTCTACTATGTGGTGGTATTGGCTAGGGAGAGATCCCCTCCCCTCCCTTTTGCCCTCAACACCATTGAATGACAGGAGATTGGACCCAGATGGGCTCACAAGAGCAGGAGAGCTGTCCCTGCCCCTCACATGCTGCAGCACTCAGGAGAGCAAGCCCTGCCCCTTGCCTGGGTAGCACACTATAGCTGGTCCTGGATATTGGGGTTGTGGGTGAGCCAGCCCTGAGGGAGTGAGGGTGGGAGAGCCAGCCCTGCCTTCTGTTTGCTATGTGGTGGTATTGGCTAGGGAGAGATGCCTTCCCCTCCCTTTTTCCCTCACCACCATTGGCTGACAGGAGATCTGACCCAGATAGGGTCATAAGAACAGGAGAGCTGTCCCGGCCCCTCACATGCTGCAGCACTTGGTAGAGCAGGCTCTGCACCTTTCCATAGTAGAACTGGCCATACAAGTGGGAGTTGCAGGTCCAGAACCAGAGCTTTGAGTTGACCCACCCCAACATCCACCCCATGGATGAACTGCTGGAGTACAAGAGGAGGCAAGTTCCACAACTCAAAACTATAGGATCTCCATGACACAGGACAGTTACAGCATATCTGAGAGGAGTTCCTGTGAGGTTCCAGCACTGACAAAGTAGCAGAAATCAGAGGCCTCATCCTAGACCAAGGAGTCATTTTAATGATCATTTGCAAGCAAAATGTGTGGACAAAGGGGAATATTGTGGGACACACTGAGACACACTGCAGCTTCCACAACGAGCTGTTATTTTTTATTCTGGGACAGATTGCAAAGGTGAAGGGTAGGTCTGAGGGGAGGTGGGAGATGAGAGGGAGCAGGGTCCATGATATGAAATTCACATAATAAATTTTTTTCAGAAAGAAAAACAACAAAAAACCACCCCCCCCAAACCCAAAAAGCCCAAACAAACCAGAATAGGACAAAACAAATGAACAAATAGAAAAACAAAGAGCCAAAGAAAAAACATAAGAAACACATGTAGACATATGGACACATACATTGGCATTCACAGAAATCCCCTAAAAACAATGTTGGAAACCATAGTATATAAATAAAAGACCTGCAGGGAACAAACAAAAGCCCAGAACATGAGACAAAAAGGGCCTTGTGCACCCTTCCCTGCTCTGTGGTTCATTTTTCTACTTTTCTCGGACCTCTTTCCGTTATTCCACAGACCCAAGCAGAGCTGCAACTACGTATATCCCGGGCTTTCTCCATAAATGACAAATCACAAGGGCACCATCGCAGAACAGCCCTCCTTGCCTGCCTGACAGTGCATGTAATGCGTATCTTTGCCACCAGAGAGCAGAAGAGGATCATTTTCAGAGGAAGGAGCACTTCAGGTCCTGAAAGTTCTAGTATGGAGTGCTTCTGAGTCTGATGAAACTGAACCTACACGGGATTTTTCCTTCCGAGGCTAGCAGCTAGAAGGACCCTGCTCTGTGCCTTTGTGTGGGTTTCGAGATAGCCAGGAACAGCCTTTGTTTCTGTTCCTGCCAGCTACCACTTGAGGCATGCGTGGAAATAGGGAAAGGAGAGCACTCCCAGGTAGAAAAATCACTGAATAGTCTTTTTAAAGTGATCAAAGATTAGAAGAGTTAATTACATCAACATGACACAAATCCTACAAACGCCTAAGCTAGAACCAGCTTCACAGGAAAACTCTGACTGAATGAGACAAACGTACAGGAAATTGTTCAAAAGAAATCCCTAGATTAACCCATTATTTAAACACGAAGATCAACGGAAGAGAACAGAATAGCATATCCAGATACAAAAACCAAACCACCTCCCGTCACCTGATTTATGGCAAAGTTGAAAAAATATACACATTGAAGGAAAAACAGCATCATCAATGAATGGTTTTGAGAAACTTGATATCCACGTGCAGACCAAGGGAACTAATTCCTTATCTCTCATTCTGTATAAAAACCTACTGAAAACTATTGAAGGCCTCGTCATTAGACCAGAAACTTTAAAATTATTAGAGGTATAAGAAGGAAAACATTTCAAAAAATAGGTACAAGATGATCTTTTTTGGATACCTCATTTTTAACTCCTTGTCTACAGGGTGGTCTGGGGTTCTCCTGAAGTGACTGCAGGTTTATTAGATGCGATCTTACAATTTTAACCAGTTATAATTATCTGTATTAGAAAAACAAAGATATATGAAAGGACAGCAGAGCTCCTGAAGACCTTCACCCAGCCGGGCCGCTGTGACCTGTCCAGAGACTTATCCTTGCTTTTGTCTAACCTGGGCATCTCATACCCAGCTACAAACCCTTTTATCTTTCTTCCTCAGCCCTTCAGATTCTGCTGTTTTAGCCCCTAATGTTCCATTTAACTCCAACTTTTGTTCTCACTGTGGCATCTGTTAGCAGCTTTCAGTTTTCACCCTTCCCCCTTTCCCTTAATCCCCACAGACAGCCCCTGCCTCAATATGACGGCTGTTCTACTGGGTGTCTGCCCCAAGGTCTCCTGGTCAACATATCTGATAGATACTTGCACAGCAATGTTTATTGCAGCTCTATTTACAGTAGCTAAGTTATGGAGACAGCCTAGGTATCCTACAAAAGAAGAAGAGATAACAAAAATGTGGTTTTAGTTGGTTATTCGATACAAATGGCCAGCCATGAAAACACACATACAAATAACTTTCTACAGTCTGAGTAGATTATATTTAAGAATATATATGTTATAATTATATATATAAAATTAATGAAAAAAGAGGCCTTGAAGTAAAAAGAGAGCAAAGAGGGCGTGTTAGGTTTGGAAGGAGGAAAGGGAAGGAAGAAATTATGCAATTATATTATAATCTCAAAAAAAAGATACAACTGAAGATAGCCCTATTATGAGAACTAAGCTAATCTCAGAAAGACAAATATCATTTTTTTAAAACCTGTATGGGTATTTTGCCTGTATGTATGTTTGTGATCTAAGTTTATGCACGGTACCCAAAGAGACCAAAAGAGGGCAACAGAGCCCATGAAACTGGAAGTACAGGTAATTATCACAGATAACAATTACAGGTAACAATTGTTAGCCACTATAAAGTTTCTGGGAATTGCACTCAGGTCTTCTCAAGGGCAGCAAATTCTCTTAAATTCCGAGACATGTAATCAACATATTTATCACATGTCTTGTCTCATATGTAATTACTAAACTTTTTAGAACTATGTGAAAATATATGTGACATTAAGGCAGAAGTAAAACAATAGGAGAAGTGGGAAAGGGTGATAATAGTGTTCTGGTGGGGGGGAATATGCCCAAATACTGTACACACTTGTATGAAAATTATATATGTGCAAAATTACAACATATCAAAAATTAGTAAATAATTTGTGGAGGTAGAGGCATAGCATCAGGAGTTGGAGATAAGTAACCCCAACATTCATTTGCACCCCAAAGCCTTAGATCCCAGCCTAGGATACTGGAGGCTCTATTTCCCCTATCTCTCTTCCCCCAAAAGTGGCTAATATGTCATATCAGATGTTCCAGACTACTATTGAATATATACATTTTTTTAACATGTGGGTGCAGAGGCTACAACAAGTATTAGGCTAAGCAATTTCAAATTGTGTTGCTTCTTTAGTTTAAAATATTTGCTTGCTGGGCGGTGGTGGCTCACGCCTTTAATCCCAGCACTTGGGAGGCAGAAGCAGGCGGATCTTTGTGAGTTCGAGGCCAGTCTGGTCTACAAAGTGAGTCCAGGACAGCCAAGGGCTGTTACACAGAGAAACCCTGTCTCGAAAAACCAAAAAAAAAAAAAAAAAAATAAAAAAATAAAATATTTGCTTATTCATTCAAGCCAATCTGTATGGATGGATTAAAAAACAGAACCTTGTAAATGTGGGAGTTTGGCCTACAATTTAAAATTGATTTCATATTGCTTGAGGAAAAATAACTCCAGCAGATGGAAGAGTAAATTTCTGTGGAGGGTCCCTGCCGACCTGTCTCCATGGCTGTTCCTTTTCTTCCTCTCCGATTCGTCCTCTCTGCCGTGGCAGGAACTGATGCTCTGCTCTGCCCCACTGTGCCCTGTGTACCTGACGGGTTAGAATTTCCAAAACTATTGGGCCCAAGTAAACGATCAGTCTCTTAATTGGTCAAGTACTTTGATTACAGAGACAAAAAGCTAATAGTCAATGTATAAGTATATTGAACCTATGAATTTTGAAGTGCTATAATAGTGAAATTAATTTTTTAAGGAAGAAGAAAAAATGAGATAGATAGATAGAGAGATAGATAGAGAGTCAAAACCATAAAAGGGTTGGAGAGTTGGGTCAACCTTTAGAACTTGTTGCTCTTCAAGAGAGCCTGGATTTGAGTCCCAGGACCCACATGGCAGGACACATCCACCTGTAACTCTAGTCCTAGGAATCCAATGTCATCTTCTGACCTCCAAAGTCACCAAGAAAGCACAAGGTGTACAGACATAATATATTCAGGGACAACACTAACACACATAAAATAATGAAATAAACAAATCTAAGAAAAATTATGAAGAGGAAAAAGGAGGGATTGGAATTAAGGCCCAGAGTGAATGAAAATGGGCTTGGAGATATAATATTGAGGAGCTGGTGTTGAGGTATGTGTGACACTCTAGGCTTCATCCCAAGCACAGGAAATGAAGCTAAACAAAGAAAAACAAACAGAAATATGGAGAAATGAAAACAGAACAGTAAAAAACAAAAACACTAATAGACGCATTAAAGAATGTACATATACACAAGTCTATGCACATACGTTGTGTGAATGCATATGTATATACATATATATATACTTGGAAACCAGAAATATTTTCTAAAATTCCCATAGTCATTCTTTCTTTTACCAATATTCTTTTCCTACTTAAAAAAATAAGATTAAAAAATAACCATTTTTTTCTTTTTTAAAAAAATTATTTATTTATTGCTTTAGGTTACATCTCCATCATAGTGTCCTCTTTCCACCCCTCCCAGTCCCGCCCTCCCACCCTCTACCCTCTAACCCTTCCATCCCACTCCCCTGGAGTGGAGTGTCCCCATATAACAGTCCCCCGCCCCAATTCAGCAGTCATATGAGGGACAAGAGCCTCCTCATACACTGGGGGCCTACAAGGCAGCCCAACTAGGGCAAAATGTCTCATTGACAGGGAGAAAAAAAAAGTCTATGACCATGTTCCCTTTGGTGATTGGTTGTTGTATAGTTATCCTGTACTATATGGCTAAAATCCGGCTATAAGTGAGTAGATGCCATGTGCATCCTTCTGAGTCTGGGTTAGCTCACTCAGGATGAGCTTCTCTAGTTCCATCCATTTGGCTGCAAATTGCATAATTTCCTTGTTTCTGATAGCTGAGTAGTATTCCATTGTGTAGATGTACCACAGTTTTTTAATCCATTCTTAGGTTGAGGGACATCTGGGTTGTTTCCAGTTTCTAGCTATTACAAATAAGGCTGCTATGAACATAGATGAGGAAACTTCCTTGTGATTTGGTGAGGAATCATTTGGATGTATACCCAGAAGTGGTATGGCTGGGTCCCAAGGCAGAGCTATTCCAAGTTTTCTAAGATATCGCCAGGCTGACCTCCATAATGGTTGCACAAGCCTGCATTCCCACCAGCAATGGAGGAGGGTTCCCCTTTCTCCACAACCTTGCCCGCATGTGCTGTTATTTGAGCTTTTGATCTTAGCCATTCTGACAGGTGTGAGATGGACTCTTAGAGTGGTCTTGAGTTGCATTTCTCTGATGGTTAAGGATACTGAGCATTGCTTCAAGTGTCTCTCAACCTTTGGGAATTTCTCCTTTGTGAATTCTCTGTTTAGCTCTTTTCCCCATTTTTTGATTGGATTATTTTGTTTCTTGGCATTTAATTTCTTGAGTTCTTTGTAAATTTTGGATATTAGCCCTCTGTCAGATGTGGGGTTGGTGAGGATATTTTCCCAATCTGTAGGCAGCCATTTTGTTTGAATGACAGTGTCTTTTGCCTTACAGAAGCTTTTCAGTTTCACGAGGTCCCGTTTATTGATTGTTGGTGTTAGGTCATGAGCTGTTGGTGTTCTGTTCAGGAAGTTGTTATCTGTGCCAATGATCGAGGGTTTTTCCCACTTTCTCTTCTAATAGATTTAGTGTGACCTGCCTTATGTGAAGATGATGAAAATACATTATTTCTTCCTTGTCTCCCCCTGATCTTCATATTGATGAACATATCTGAGATTTTTAGGCATTATTCTAAATAATCGTATATGCTAACTCACATATCCCAATATTTCTACATCAGAAATAATTTTATTCTCATTTTACTGATGTTTGACTGATGTGCAAATACATAAAAGTGACTTGTTCAATATTTACATATACTAGTTCAATCCATGCAATTTCACTTCATATTTCACCCACCTTTTCTTAAAGATTTTTTTCAAGTCATGATTATAAGAGTGATTCTGTGTGTGGGTATGCAGACATGATGAGTGGTATCTGGAATTGCAGTTGTTGTGAGATATGACGTATGTTGTCTATGGCTGCTAGGAGTAGAAAAAGGGCACTAAGCAAAAGCAGTATGTATTCGTAACCACTGAGCCATCTCTCCAACACCCATATTTCATGTCTTCATCATTGCACTGTTTAATATTTTTAGAAATAATTAGTACAGGCAGTTAAACCTAGCACCTTATGCATGATATCCAAGAATCCTTACACTGTTTTACTTGTCTTTTGATTACTGTGATAAGACACATGACAAAGGTAACTTTTAAAGGAAAGCATTTAATTTGGGGTCATGATTCCAGAGGTTTAGGGTCCATAACCATTATCCATGGCAGCAGGCAGGCAGGCATAGTGCTGGTGGAGTACCTGGGAGTATACATCGGGCCTAGACCTATAGGTTGCCTTCAGTGACAGAGTCCTAAGTGAATGAGTGGAGATGAGAAGATAGATGTGCTGGATGGTTTTATGCCAACTTGATACAATCTGTAGTCAGAAGAGAGTTTTGGGAGCCTCAACTGAGAAAATGCCTCTATAAGGTTAGCCTGTATGACCGGGCATGGTGACACATGCCTTTAATCCCAGTACTCAGGAGGCAGAGGCAGGTGGATCTCTGTGAGTTTGAGGTCAGCCTGGTCTACAAAGTGAGTCCAGGAGAGACAGGGCTCTGTTACACAGAGAAACTCTGTGTCAAAAAAGAAAAGAAAAGATTAGTCTGTACACAAGCCTGTAAGAAATTTTCATAACTAGTGATTGACGTTGGAGGGTCTAGTCCATTGTGAATGGGACCATCCCTGGGCTGGTGATTCTGGATTCTAGAAGGGTGAAGGCTGAGAAAGCCATGGGAAACGTGCTAGTGGACTGGCTGGTTTTATGTGTCAACTTGGCAGAGGCTATAGTCATCAGAGAAGAAGGGCCTCAGTTGAGGAAATGCCTCCATTAGATCCAGCTGTATGGGATTTTCTCAGTTAGTGATCAATGGGAAAGGGCCCAGCCCATTGTGGGTGGTGCCATCCCTGGGTTGGTAGTCCTGGGTTCTATAAGAAAGCAGGCTGAGCAAGCCATGGTGAGCAAGCCAGTAAGCAGCATCCCTTCATGGCCTCTGCATCAGTTCCTGCTTCCAGGATCCTACCCTGTTTGAGTTCCTGTTCCAACTTCCTTTGGTGATGAACAGCAATGTAGAATTGTGTTGAAATAGATATTAAATTATTACCAGTATTTATATTATAGTTAATTGGTCAGTGGTATTAATCCTTAACCCGCCATTATAAATAATCACACAGACACCTGATGGATCTTAACAAGCCTTAGCCTGGTTTGAGCAATCTTAGCTCACCTAAACTAACTTATAATTCTATTCCATAAATAAAACCCCATATAATACGCATACTTCCCCTGGGCTGTTATTCTCCATGCTATACCAATGTTCCAGGCCATGTGGAGATATGATTCTTCTATCTAACCCATAGCTTGTCTCCTTCTTCTCTCCTGGCTTCGTTTTCCGTGATCCTCCTCTATGCCCCCAAAACCTGCCAACCTTTTCCCTACCTACCTCTCTTCTACCCAATCCAGGCTGTAGCATTTTATTCAACCAATCAACTTTAAATTAGGTAGAGCAAGGTTTACACAACAAAGACAGGTATATGTGACCAGATCTTAGGGGCAGTAATTCGCGATACAAAAAAGCAACCTTCAGATCACCCCAACAGAAGTGTAAGTCAAATAAGCCCTTTCCTCCCCAAGTGTTTCATCAAAGTAATAAGAGACAATAGAGAAGATAAAGTTTATTAAGCTTATTAAGAAGTACAGCATCTTACACACTATTTGCAGTGAAAAAAATGGGTCAAGGTCAGCAGAAAAATAAACCAAACAATGTTTGCAAAGAGAACACAGGATGCTTCATGCTTTAGGACTGATAGTCACAGCTCTTCATGGGTTAAAGTTGGTTTCCTAGTGACACAAACTTTAACTCCTCCAAGGCCCCAGGCCTAGCACCAGACAAGACTTTGCCAAGTCTGTCCTTGGACAAAAAAATAGAACTATTTGTCCTTTGATCAGTTCCTCTGAGAAAATCTTGTACTTGTCTGGTCCCAAAATACATGTATGTAAGCCATGGCATGAAGCATAGAAAGAGCCAACTGGAATGGCTCAGGCTTTTGAAACATCAAAGTCCACCCCAGTGACTCACTTCCTCCAATAAGGCCACACCTGCTCTAACAAGGCCATACCCCCTAATCCTTCCCAAACAGTTTCATAAACTGGGAACCAAACATTCACATTAAAATCTCTATGTTCTACCCCTTATCCCCTCCTAGGCTTTTGGCCATATAGCAATCTAAAATGCATTTAGTCCAACTTCCAAAGTCCTCATAGTCTTTCAGTCTCAACACTGATTAAAAGTCCAAAGTCTTTTATGAGACTCATTGCAATCTCTTAACTGTAACTCCATGTAAATACCAAAAAATGGGGCACAGTGAAGAAATATTGGACTAAAGCAAGACTGAAACCCAGAAAATACTGAAATCCAATAGAGCAAATGCCAAATTTTGTAGATTAATGTCTAATGTCAAAAGGCTTATATGGTTCAGTCCTTCCAGCTTTGCTGCCTGCAACATACTGCTCTCTCTTGGTGATATTCTACTCCCTGTATAAAGCTCTCTTTTGCAGACATCCTATGGCTGTGGCATCTCCACCATCTTGGAGTCTCCAATGCAACCCAGGCTTCACATTAACAGATTTATGCAATGGACTCTCAGGACCTTCTTGCAGGTACTCCTTTGCAATAAGCCTGAGATCAGCAGGTTTCCCTAACCATGAGGAAGATTCCACAACCCTTTGACCACTGTATCCTTCTGTGCTCTAAAGCCAGAACCATGTGGTCTATGCTGCCAAGTTCTGCTGTCTGCTTGGAATGGAACCTGGCCCCCTCCTTGAATTACATTTACCTAAGTTTTGGTTTGTTGATGCTTTTTTATTTATTTATTTATTTATTTATTTATTTATTTATTTATTTATTT